>BSQZ01000084.1:2317500-2332500 GCA_033239005.1 Lamellibrachia satsuma | reverse complement strand
CGTCAGCGAGTACCACAGACAGACGACACCGTCGGCTCACTGGAGGCAGCGAGAGCGGGGACGGGGGAGACAGGAAGACAGAGGAAGGCAGACTGACAGGCCGACCGACCATCCGTCAGACACATAGACATAGAGAGAGGAGTGAGAGCGCGAGAGAGGAGGAAACACGTCACATTTAAGTAAGTTGCCGACAGACAGGTACAGGGGTCATGCCTCAGTTAGACATCCTGGTGTGTTACACACGAACGTAGGGCATAGTAAGTTTGGATATAGGACGTTTTAAAAAAATCATACGATCTGACATAAGTGCATTTGTGCACGGACATTACCAGGTTTGCTGGCGGAAGCTGTTGACAGTGAAATGGGGGATTTTTATATGATTTTAATAGGCGGAAGGATATTTTTTATTTTTTTGGCGATTAGACACGTGCGCATCGTAATTCATGCCAATATTGGTAAACATTGAGGGGTATCGCACATCCAGGCATATTACAAGAGTTAGAAATGTCTAATTTTGACAAAACTCTACCAGCATGTCAGTGGGATGATGACAGCGGCTGGTGAAAACGTTTCGAAATTTTGATGGTCACGTTTTCTTATAATTTTGCAAAACGTTAACATGGCCACCAATGGGAAATGTCAAATGTCAATTATTGTTAGCGGAGTGTAAACAATTGAAATGAAATGCACGAATAAAGCATGCATATACTTAATGGTCGTACATGTATGCATTTATACAATAGGGATATAATGAAATGTCTTATGCTAGCTGTGCGTGCGTAGTTTTGCATGTATGTTTAAGCAATCGTGTCTCAGGCGACCTTTCGGATTTACACAAGAACGTTTGTCGATGCATCTTATTGGTGGCTCTCCGCACTGCTGGAGTTTCTAATGAGACATTCGTCTACAGCGGTTGACAAACCGGCTTATCGCTAATTGGAACGTATGTTCCAAATGAGATTATGTCAAACTTGAGTACGGGGCTATGTCTATGACGGCGCCGCGTCTGTGTTGCCGGCTATCAGGCCCTGCAGCTGGTAATCCGACACCGAGAACTGTGAACCACTTGAACGACGGAACTGGTAGTTATAGCAACGCAGGGCACAGTACGGGTGTCACGGGCGTTGACCAAAAACTGCCGCCGTCGTGTGTCGGTAGTTATAGTGGTGACATTACAACAGGTGTTCAGATGATGCTACGTGGTTGTTCATTTGAACGAATGTTGTAAAGGTTTTCCTATTAGTATTCTATTTCATCTCAGACCATTATAAAAAGTACACAAAGCAACCAGAAAAAATCGACAAAAATATGTCCAATAATAATAGTAATAATACTAATAATGGTGATAATACTAATAATGGTGATAATACTAATAATGGTGATAATACTAATAATGCAATATTTACACCTTAGAGGCTCAACCACGTGATATATCCTTAATACTTTCTGTTTATATCCCAATCAACTACAACCTGCATTATTTTACTTCTCGCAACACGTGTCCGTGATTGATGTAATGTCAACATTGGTTGGTGGTTATGAATAAATAACACGATTTCACATAATGCACCAGTTTGTTTAGTTTCCCTAAATTTCGGACGGATGAACAATTGTCTAAAATGTTCAGTCGGTCGACAACGTAACTATTGATGTTTCAGACTAATCAAGCACACGACGACCACCAGATCTCATTCAACATCACGTATTTTGCCGGCTGCGAGACAACGTTCCTAATGATGCACTTAATGTAATTTGTATTGGTTTGACAGACAACGTTTGATGTCGACTCCAGTGGCCTTGGCCCTGCAGCTTCTGCTGTTGGCGTCAGGTAATGTAACCGAAATACGTGGCTGGCATTACACAGAACTTGCTTGCTTGCTTATGACGAATGAGTTCCTCAAATTACAATGGCCTTCCTTATATGTCTATCTTGCATTACTGTTAAAATTTCGTCATTTCCCAAACCTGTTTCTCGCTTCAGGATGTCGATGTACCTGAGTGCAGGATTAAGTGGTTTCCTCATTCCATGTTTTGCTAACCAGTGCAACCTGCTAATCGAGACACTGGCTCGTTCTCGCTCCTGTAGCCTTCGAAACGCATCCTTCGCTCTCTGACCACATCTGAAAATTTTTGCAATTCCCCATACAGTTCGCGTCATTCGTTTGCTCGCTCGCTCGTTCGTTCGTTCTTTCGTTCGTTCGTTCGTTCGTTCATTGATTGATTCATTCATTCATTGATTCATTCATTTCCTCGCTCACTGTTTGTGTCGTTCTGGTTCTGGTATAGCATCCAAACATTAACTCAACTGTTGACGTGACACAGAAAAGTGGGATCAAATAAATTAATGTTCAGTCTCTAATGAAATATAATGGAAAGTAAAGCAATCTGTATATGGGGAATTGTGACACTGACGCTTCTTCCGTATTTGGTGGCAGTATCAGCCCATCCAAATGGAGCGCCTGCGAAGAGTTGCGCCAACCTGTTCCCGGAACACAGTCACACCCAGCCGCAGACCACCACCTCGCCGTACGTCCTGGAGCTGAACCAGAGCTTCTACGCGCCCTCTCAAGTCATTTCCGGTGAGGGCATAATTACCTCCCGACTTTCTCGCCGGTATGCGTAGCTTGACTCTAAGGAAGCGGACGTACGATAAGTAATATGATGATGCAAATAAGCGTACATTATTGTAGCATATTGCATTCCGGTTTAATATTTTGTTCGATATGTTCACATTCAAAGTTTCAAATTGAGAATAGTTGCACATGTATTTACTCCTGTTCACGTTGCTCTATTAACACAATACATTTGTTCCAGTTAATCATAACTATTGTAACAACTGACAACTTGGTCCGTGTCATAAGTGCTGGTACCGCTTCCACTTCAATCAATCAATAAATCAGGCAGTCAGGCAGTAAGTCAGCCAGCCAGCCAGCCAGCCAACCAATCAAACAGTTCAACCAATCAATCAATAATTTGTTTCCAACAAACAGTAAACATTCCTTTATTATAAAATGTATCACCATTTGCAACTTGTAAAATACAAGTATAAATAAACAACAGTGTGTTGGAAAGAAGGTGAACAGAAGCGTAATACCAATGTTTAGCTCACCAAATATAATTATTTTACAGACAAAATTCTTGTAAAAAATCTAAGTTATAAATCCACAACTAATGCCTGTCACCTACATTAATCAATATTTTTGTCGTCGTTATATTTTGGTTATTATAATTATAATTAACGCGTTCTATTTATTAAGCTATTTCCACCGCCATTATCTTCTTCATCACCGACCAGAAGACCATAAGCTCAATCACAGTAATCTTCTTATATCTTCTTGAGATTATTTACGTCACACCCGTTACATATCAGCACCATAACTGTTTTTTACGCACCACTGTAATCACTACAGCAAAGGCGAGAGTCTTACGAACCACGGGTCATCATGACCTGAACATTGGTCTAACGTTATCGGCGTGTTTCAGTGAAGCTAACCTCCACGGACGGTCGGCAGCCGTTTATGGGATATCAGCTGCGAGCTTCTCGACTACGGGGCGACACGGAAGAAGCTGTCGGGGCGTTCCTGCCCTCGCCAGACCCATACGCAATGTACAGACTTCAGCACTGGTATCCTAGTCATGGCCAAAACGTGAGCTCTCCCTACAAGTTTTCATGTTGGCCAATATGTACATGATGGTATGAGAGTAAACGTTTATCAAGGGATTAAAGGACACAATCGTAACCGGTGATGTTAATTGTGTATTGTCATTCTCCGATAAGTCATCGTGTATGTCGTTACCATCCATTGTAAAATTAAAGCATCGTTTCGAAATATCCCTGAATTCAAATAACTAGGTAAGAGTACTGGGGGTACTAAAATGTCTTACACTTTGATGAAAACAGTGGCCAGAGTAGCTTTCAACCGAGGTAATGAACCTTGTTCATCAGCATTGTAGACACAAATAACATTGTATATAATATATTATAGCACGGTGATACAAGCGCCGTTTTAATTAATAAGTTCTTGCCGTTAGAAGCACAGGTCAACGCGCAGTTGTTTAAATATACACTATTTTACAGCAATGGCGATTCAAGTATTTTTGTGCATGCACCTTCGGTGAATATTTAGCGTATACACTGTAGAATGCAGTTCAAGCCAATAATTCTTCCAATTTTCTTCATATCGTTAAGAGATAATCTCAAATACACGAAACCCATACCATTTATCCTCAGACACCCGCTACATGAAACGTTGAATTACATCGACTTATGGATACCCGTAACAGAATGTGATTTATTTGTTTCGCTTGAATAAACCATAATTATCATAATATGAACTGAGATCAAAAATAAGCAAAGCTTTGGGGAACATTACGTCGGTTTACGAAGCTAAACGAAACAGCTGCTTCCTCCTCGTGAAAGCAGTGTCTTGTGGTGACGTACATCGATGACTCGAGGTCATCATTAGGCAGGCATTTTTCTACTGATGCTTTGCGTTCACTTAAGATACGAGGCGAATTCCAAAATGTGCATAATGTCTTTACAGAACTGCGTGACGCACATTGACTCTGATATTAAGTTGACGGAAAGCGTGCTGTGGAAGGCGCCCGCTCGCTCCCTCAGTGATGTTGTCTTCAGGTAAGATACCCCGACTTCAAGTCCGTAGCTGGCATTAAATGCTGTCCACCCCACTTGATTCACTAACAGCGACACCATTATGTCTGCTGACAATGATATTGAACACAGTTACTTCTAAAATAGGGAATAATGTATGGTTCACCTGGGCCTTGTCCATCCACTGCAGGACGTGACCACCCGCTAGTCAATTAAACCTTTCTCTGTCTTTCTCTTTCTCTTGTACAAAGTTCTCTTTCTTTTCATGATATATTTTATTATATCACTTACCTTTGTTATTCTTTGTTATTCTTCTGCTGACATCATGTGCGATATTACCTTTTAACGTGATGTTTACCTTTATTTTTGGGGGGATCTTAACTTATCTTTTAACTGTTTCGTCATCGATCATGTTTGTCATCCATACCTTGTACTGACATACTACTCAGCTAAAGGGAGCGAGTAGCCTTACTACCAAATATGCTTAATAAATCCAATAACAATAACGCACGTGTCAACTTCCACGTGGCACAAATCGTACTGCATAAATTGTTACAGAGCCGGTGTTGTGAAGAACTACGAGGTGTTTTGGGTGAATGTAGAATCATCAGTTCTCACAGCCGACATTCCGTCAGCAGACACGACGTTCTTTCCAGAGGTACATTTTAAAGCGAAACAAAGTCATGCAACAGTGACTAAAACGCAACCATTTGCAACTACAATCAAGAATATCACGCCAACGGTAGAAAAACCTTGTTGAAAACACAATATCTACGTCACGAGTGCGTGTAGTCTGGTAACTGCCCTCACCAAATGAATATATATTTGTAAACACATCTAAAATTCTTGTCAATAGGATATGGCTATGCCGTCTACGTCTAAGTACAACATATTTTCTTTGTTTACTAAACTTTCCCGTTCTGACTTAACAGCGTGCGTGATTGAGAGTATGCATTGCTTCCCACGGCCGTTCGATTTCGATCGAAAGCACTTGATACGTTTCACCAGCGTCGATTTCTTAGAACTGTCAAACCTTGATATACCTTGAACCTCCTCCTACGTAGTAGTCGAGGAAGGAAGCGCTGACTTTTGTAATCCTCCGCCTTGATGTGTCCCTTGAATTGGTTGAATTTCTTGGACATAACCGATGCCTCCGGGAGTCTATTTCAGTCGTTTACTATCCTTTGGGTGAATGAATACATGCGTATATTTATCTTGAGTGTATTATTTTGAATGCGTGCCCTATCGTGTTCATTTGCTGCGACAAAGAAATCGGCAGGAAGTATACTCTCTAACCTGTTGAATATGTTTTAAGTCCGGCGTCATCCTGGTCGCCCGACGTTGAACGTTTTGTAATAACTTTTTGTTTGAATGGGCGTCAGTTAATAATGCAGTAGTCCACATAGGGTCTTACTAGGGACTTGTATAGTTTTGCCTCTTTGGTCTTATATTTCATGGCTCTATTGATCATGCCTAGCATAGCATTTGCCTTATTGGATGCCTTAACACACTGCTCTGTTTCGTCACGTCTGTCCGCTTTTATCACGCCTAAGTAGTTTTCGTCATGCGACGTTTCTATGGGGCCACAACCCGTGAAGTAGTCATACTTCCTATTATTATGACCGTAGTGCAGACACTTGTATTTGTCTGCATTAAATAACATTAGCCATTCAACACTCCACCCCTGCATGGTATTTAAGTCCCTCTGAAGTTTCTCAGCGTCTGCCCACGATGCTACCTGATTGAACAGTTTTGTGTCATCAGCAAATGTTAGGAGGTGGTTACACCCCCTCGTCTATGTATTAATATATATATATATATATATATATATATATATATATATATATATATATATATATATATATATATATATATATATATATATATATATATATATTACAAATAGAATTGGACACAAAATTGACCCTTGGGGTACACCATTCTTAAAAGGCGACCATTCCGAACTCAATCCATTTATATCGACACGTTGTACCCTGCCCAACAGTCACTTCGATACCCATCTATTTACCTCCCTCTCCTCCTATCCCATGCGCATTTAGTTTCGTCGCTAGCCGGCGGTGTGGAACCCAGTCAAAAGCTTTGCTGAAATCTAAATAAACATAACCCACCCGCAATCCTTTATCGATATAGGATATAACCTTATCTAGGTACACTAAAAGGTTCGTCAGATATGATCGTCCCTTCCAAAAACCATGTTGTGAAGCTTTAATCATGTCTTGACTTTGGAGATGGCAAACGATCTCATCCTTGATAATTGCTTCCATTACTTTAGATACATGTGATGTTAGACTCACTGGTCTGGAATTATTGGGTTGTGATTTTATTCCTTTTCTTCTTATATATGGGAGTAGTTAAGGAGAGGAAAGTCATTTCCTCTCCTTAACTACTAAACGTTAGCACTTTTTTCAGCCTACAGGAACTTCTCCATTTCCCATGCTTGCTACGAAGATTTTGTTGCACTGCAGAGTTAATAACTGCTTTGAAAATGCAAAAAAAATCGTATTAACGAATGCCTGCAGTCGTAGTTCCCTAAGAATGTTTTCATTCCCTCTTAAAGTCATAGTACGTCTATCTCCACTCTTTTATATGTATAGACACTGTATTGTCGCATATCACAATCTTGTGATCACTGACTCTTACCCTAATTTGGTCAGTCATATTTGGTTCCGAGGATAATACAGGATCCAGTGTATTCTCACCCCTAGTAGCATTGTGTACATGCTGGGTTAGAAGAAAGTCTTGGGTGAGCTCCATGAATCGTATCCCCTCGGCTCCCGCCTGCATCCGGGTCGAGTCAATAGTTCTGTGGTTGAAGACTCCAACTATTACAACATTGTCGCACGATGCACACGCTGTGTGTAATAGTTCATGAAGTGCTAGTTCACTCTCAAGATCAGCAGACGTGCTATGGTAGCATACCCCAACACGTAGGCGCCCTGTGGTCGTAGTTGTGTGACACCATATTGATTCTGGGTTATTTGTAGATGTAAGTTACTCACAACGGACATATTTTATGTTGTTTCTTATAATATATAAGGCAGCCGACGCCTTTCTTGCCGTGTCTTCTAATCACACTGTATTCCTCGAGGTCAGATATATCCTTGTGTGCCCACGTTTCTGTTACACATATCAAGTCTGGATTTTCTTCAGTTGCAACACATTGCATCTCATCCAGCTTGTTTAGGAGGCTTCTAGCATTCACAAATATGACTTTGAGGTTATTTCTCCTTCTTTATTCCCCCACCTGTGTTGTGTTGATTACTGCGGTTTATAATACATAGTAGTGGCGGTGCTATCCTCTCCTGTCTTCACCCTTACTTCCTTGATGACTTTGTGGACTGGCTGTCCCAAACGCTTATTTGTCGCCCAACAAACACGTCAGCCCCGGTATAATTGAGGTCTTACCAGAATATCTTGATTGTAGCAACAAATTATTAGTTTTCATCACATTATGTCTTTTAGGTGCATTGACCCAAAACCATGAATTTTTCTTCGCTTTAAAGGTGATGTAGGCGTACAACGATTGTTATTATTTAAACTGATACGAAGCTAGATGGGGTTTCATATAATTGAAAATTCCCCAATCATCTGAATTGTTCGATCACAAAGTACATATAAATTAATAATGTTATTGTGTTTTATTAAAAACTTTGAAAAACGTTATCTTTCACGCTTAAGCGTGTTCAATGCACTTCATAAATATTAAAAGTTCCGCTTCAGAGAATTTCAAATGTTTTTGACCTTTCGTAATCTATTGAGACAACGTTTTATACTGTATCGAGGAAACAATGAAAACAAGGAATATATGACATGAAAGGTGACGTATCCTTCAGATATCCGACACCGTTGCTCCAATCAATTTAGACGAGGACTGTGAAAAGACGAAAGGGTGTTTCCTGTACCCGGCTAGCTGTAAGAATGCGAAGGATTGCGACTACCTCCTTCAGATATCCGACACCGTTGCTCCAATCAATTTAGACGAGGACTGTGAAAAGACGAAAGGGTGTTTCCTGTACCCGGCTAGCTGTAAGAATGCGAAGGATTGCGACTACCTCGTCACGTACAGCCACCTGGCGAGTAGCAGTGCCTTGAGGTTTGAGATGATGGGCAAGGCGGAGGGATACTTGTCCGTGGCCTTCTCGCAAGACAACAAAATGGTAAGACACTGGTATAACTGTGTCATAGCAGTGATTGATTGATTGATTGATTGATTGATTGATCGGGCGGGCGGGCGGGCGGGCGGGCGGGCGGGCGGGCGGGCGGGCGGGCGGGCGGGCGGGCGGGCGGGCGGGCGGGCGGGCGGGCGGGCGGGCGGGCGGGCGGGCGGGCGGGCGGGCGGGCGGGCGGGCGGGCGGGCGGGCGGGCGGGCGGGCGGGCGGGCGGGCGGGCGGGCGGGCGGGCGGGCGGGCGGGCGGGCGGGCGGGCGGGCGGGCGGGCGGGCGGGCGGGCGGGCGGGCGGGCGGGCAGGTGTGAGGGAGCGAGCGAGTGAGTGAGTGAGTGAATGAGTGAGTGAGTGAGTAAGTGATAGTGTTTGAATTAATAATATAGTGAACGAATAAATGAATGAATGGTTGGATGGATGGACGGATGGACGGACGGACGGACGAAAAAAACGAATGAAAGAACAAATGATCGATCGATCGAAAGAACGAACGAACGAACGAACGAACGAATGAAAGAACAACCGAAAGAAAAAAACGAGCAAGCGAACGAACCAAAGAGCGAACGAACGAATAAATGAACGAACGAACGAACGAACGAACGAATGAATGAGAGAGTGTTTGGCCAAGTAAATGTACTGTATCTATGAGTGACGTGTTGGTGGTGTGTTCTACTCCTGTGTAGGGAGATGATGAGACGATCACGTGCGTAGCAAAGGACAATATTACATCAATTCAACTCGGCTACAACGAAGGGTTTATCAATGAAAGACACCGCATTGTAAGTCGTTCGCCGGATTAAACAACTTAGAGACAGGAAGTGCCTCCATGATTACAGTGTATTACCATTGTGTCGATGTATTACCATTGTGTCGATGACACTGACACATTAATAACATTAAGAATGAGCAAAACACTTCGGTTTGTAAGGTATTTTTTATATGTACTTTCTGGATTAAAGTTTTCCTTCGCTGCGTTCTCGGATATAGAACATCCACTAGATACCAATGCGAACACACCGAAGTTAACCAGAAGTTTAAGAAACAAATATAACTGAATATTCGCAACAATGAAATTGGGATCGTTCTTGTTGTTGTTGTTGTTGTTGTTGATAATGCTGATTTGTTTGCTGTTTGGCTCCCCGATTCCCCAGACGAACATCACAGACATTGGTGTGAAGCGTCAGGGCGGCGTCATACACTGTTCCTTCGTCAGGCCCCTCGTTATGACAATCCACCACATCGATGAAGTCACGGGCACAACGCAGCCTCGAACCTTCGATCTTTCTGACAACTACTACCTATTTCTTGCTTGGGGAGACGTGTTTCAAGGTAAGACGACACGGAAGCCTAAATGTGTTTAGGCGTACTGTGGATTCTGGTGTCAACTGCACTATCATGTAAAATAAAAGAACAGTTCTCTCTATTCGAACATATTGGTTAAACTTCCGTCATTCTGGAGTATCTGGATATCTGGATCATAAAGCAGTCTTATAATCTCCCCATTCATCATGGCAGATCTATTATATCTTTATAAAACGTATTAATTCCATGGTCATTCATATTCAGTTACAAGATTTAACAAGATTTAACAAGATTTGCCATCCAAGCCAAAGGCCCAGATGGCAAGTGGACAAGGAAGCCATTGGCTTATCGAGAGTCCAACAATGTTCATCTACTTACGCCTCCTTTCGTGTTATCCCAGGCATGTTCACAATGATCACGTCTCTGTTTAACAAGATTTAGCAAGATTCCCATCCCAAACAAAGGCCCAGGTGGCGAGACATTTTCCATATATGTTTAACCCACCTTACTGAAATATGTTTAAACCGCCTTACTGTTTGAAACATATTCGCGCCGCTAGCATTTATACAATCTGTGGATAATTTGTTCCATTCATTCATTATCCTCCGTGAGAACGAATACTTCCTGATATCCAATCTACACCGATCTTGTAGTAATGTTACCTCATGTCCTCTAGTTCTACTATCGTCCTTCAGTGAAAAAAATTCTATCAATTTGTTCATACCCATCCAATATCTTAGAAACTTCAATTTGATATCCTCCTTGTCTCTAGGGTTGTTAAACCACTTTCGTTCAGGCGTTCTTCATAACTAAGGTCTCTCAGTTCTGGAATAATTTTAGTTGCTCTTCTCTGTATTCGTTCAAGCGAATCTATACCCTTCTTACGATATGGTCGCCAAGCTTGGGTACAATATCCTTAATGAGCCCTAACTATTGCGTCATACAGATGTATAATTAACCCTTTTTCCTGATGTGCTATATTTCTCTTAATCAACCCAATTTGATTACCCTTTGACTCTGCAATACCACACTGCTCTGAAACGTTCATATCAGCACTTATTGTTAAGAACTTTTCTTTTACGGTAGTACCTAGAACAGCATCTTATAGTTTACATCAAAGTTCCCGTGTCCTGTTTGTGGGCATTTACAATTCCCAAAATTTAATAACATATGCAATTTTTCAGACCATTTAACTAATTTGTCTAAATCGATTTGTAAAAGTTGTTTATCACCATCATTGATTCCCTTTCTAAACGCTCTGTGTAGCCCGCAAATTTCAGTATATCGCTTGCTATTTTGTCGTCCATGTCACTGATATACATATATTAAGAACAGTAAAGGTCCTAATACTGATCCCACTCAAAACAGTTTGAAACCTCCCCATCTACTACAACACGCTGTCTTCTGTTAGTCAGGCATTGTTCTATCCAGTCGATTATGTCGTCCCCGATACCATGGGCTTTTAATTTAAGTAGTAATCTTTGATGTGGCACTTTGGCGAAAGCTTACTGAAAATCTAAATGGATAATATCTACTGGTGATCCCACGTCTATACACTTGGTGATTTCTTAAAAAAAAATAACATATTTGTGAAGCATGACATCGCTTTTAGGAATCCATGTTGATATGGATTTTAAAATGAATGTATGTCTAACAAAGAAGTCCACCATTTGGTCTTTAATTAACCTTTCTAATAATTTTCAAATCACAGAGGTTAAACTCACTGGTCTGTTATTCTCTGACTTATTTCTTGAACCCGTTTTCAAAATATGGTATGATGTTTGCCCTAAATAGTCCGATTTATCGTCCTGGAATTTAGCATCGTGAACTGGTAATGAACTAATATTCTTTCTGCTAAGCACTGAACTGAAGTATCCTGTGGTTCGTGTTATTCCATGCATGTTCATAATCGATACGCCTCCGTTCGTGTTATTCTAGGCATGGTCAGAATGATCACGCCTCTGTTGTTCGCGTTATTCCAGGCACGGACACGCCGATGAAGCATGTCGAACTTCCACTCGTGTCTTTGCACGCCATCAACTTCACCCAGTTCGGGATGATCGGTGCCAGTTCAGTTCCACTCATGGTTCAGATCCACGGTTTGTTTCTCGGTCAAACAAAATCGTATAATACGTCTCTGTTTAGCACTAGTAGTAGTTGTTGCTTCTTCTTCTTATCATTATCATCATCATCATCATCGTCATTATCATCATTATCATTATTATTATTATTTACAAGTACAGCCTCCCGTGCTAGAGGTTGCAGTAACTTTGAAAATAGGTCTGTACATTTCAGGAAACATATGTTTGACATACATAAACCACAGTTACGGACATAACTACGATTGTAAAATAGCAAATAATGACCTTTTTTTAGGAATATAATATTATGAAAAGGCAGTTGCAGAAAGTAGCTAAAGGTCAAACAACAAACCGATTAACGTCATGTAAGAAGTAACTATCCAAAACTCAGAAGACAGATAATGGGGCCAACGAATGGTACGACACACTCTGCACGTCTTTGGTGATAACATTAACGCATCTGGTGGACATTTCCTTTCAAGATATTTGAATCCCGCACTTGTAGGTGTGAAGCATAAAACATCAGTTAACGAGAGGAATGTTAATGACAACATACACATTGCTGGTCTATGTATTAATAACGAAAACAAGCTAGCCGAACAAGTACATGTTTCAGTTGTGTTTCTACAAATCCGTACTAATAGGATACAAACGAACTTAAGCTTGGATAAGTGAAACGTCTTCTTGCGTATGCCATCATCATCGTCATGGGTCAGATATCCAGGTTGACTTTCCCGACCCAGCTCAGTTAGGCGGCAGCCTTCGTTGATGACGTGGTCGGCCGTTTGGACTACCCCACAGTCACAACGGTCACATAGTGAAACTAAATTGTATGTATTCCAGGAATGTTCTCCATCTTGGCCTGGATGACTCTGGCGGGGTTTTCAATGATTGTTGCCCGCCACTTCCGGGCAGACCTGAGAAGGCCCTTTCTCGGAATCCCCCTCTGGTTCCAGGTGAGTTAACAGGGTAACGCCCGTCATCAAGGTTCCAGGTGAGTCAACATGGTAACGCCCGTCACCAAGGTTCCAGGTGAGTCAACAGGGTAACACCCGTCACCAAGGTTCCAGGTGAGTTAACAGGGTAACGTCCGTCACCAAGGTTCCAGGTGAGTCAACATGGTAACGCTCGTCACCAAGGTTCCAGGTGATTCAACAGGGTAACGCCGGTCACCAAGGTTCCAGGTGAGTCAATAGGGTAACGCAATCGCTCGGGGCTTGTAAAAAATTGTTATACTCCTCAATTTTAATCGTCTAAAGTTGCCAACAATAAACTGATTCTCTCTGATTGTATCATTCTCTTTGTCATTTTTCGCAGGAGTTTCACAAATAACGGTGTGTGTGTGTGTGTGTGTGTGTGTGTGTGTGTGTGTGTGTGTGCGTGCGTGCGTGCGTGCGTGCGTGCGTGCGTGCGTGCGTGCGTGCGTGCGTGCGTGCGTGCGTGTGTGTGTACTTCATCGGCAAAACATTCACAGTGTAGGTTATGTTGTTCAATTAGCAATAACCATTCGGCACAAATACGCCGAAATACTACTCGACGAATTACGTAGTGATGTGACGTAAGTCCCAATGAAGCTATGGATGTGTATCCAACAACAGCAGCTTATTGGTCAAGACCACACAATTCTCTCTGGTTAGCGTCCCTAACCGTCAACCCTCTCAATTCTCTCTGGTTAGCGTCCCTAACCGTCAACCCTCTCAATTCTCTCTGGTTAGTGTCCCTAACCGTCAGCCTCTCAATTTGTCGGCCAACGCTAGATTAATAAACCGTGTCTTTATACATCTCATTTTATTTTTAACAATGTACCTTACCTCTACGGAAACGTTATTTTATGCTTGGTATATTTTGATGTTGATGTTGGTTGTCATACCCAGATGTTTTTAATGTAAAATCTCCCCTAAATACGCCACTGAAAACGCTGATTGGTGGGTTGTAAGAATAACTATTCACCGAGTGACTTTCGCCTTCCAGCTCCACCGCTACGTGATGTTTGTCGTGGCGGCTCTCACGTCCATTGCCATCATCATCATCTTCGTCAGTGTCGGCAGATGGTCTGAGGTAATGACAGCAATGTTATCATACTAGGCAACCGCGTCAATTATGGCGTACGCAAGCCGATCTGTTACCTGTTGTACATAGCGACAAGATGCAAAACGGTTCGCAACGAACGGTAACATAATGTATAATGTAACATAATGTATAATGTAACATAATGTATAATCGTACACCATAATAAAGTAATAGCCAGGCCCAAATTAGGTTATTGTACACGAGCATGGAGGCTATATAAAGAAGAAAATAGTTAAAATTATGGCGCGAACTCCAAGCTGTTTCCATTACAAAAACGAAATCTAGACAAGAATTGCTTTTCATTATAAACGAAACCTAGGCAAGGATTGCGTTTCGTCTTAGTTTTAGCCCTAATTATTTGTGTGTATTATGTTCAGCCGGTATGAATCTTCTAGTCAGATTCGGCCATAAGCCACCAGGCAGTCACGCAAGCTTCACGCCTGAGTGGTCACCGAGTGAACGGATAATGCATATTATATTAAAAATACACGGTCGAAAACCCTGATAATTTCTATATAGGAGCCGGGTCGTTCTAATAAAACACAATTCATGCGGTTTGCACTAAGCATTTATTCGTGTAGGTTTCCAAACACTAGCTGATGTTGAAAATCCTTACCCCGAAAAACATCAGTGTCATTTTCTCGACCGTACGTACATTTATGTGTATTGAAACTTTCACACGTCACTCTCTTCATAATCTCACTAAACACGCACTACATTACCATTGATATAATTGTGATACTACAATAATA
>BSQZ01000084.1:2247500-2312500 GCA_033239005.1 Lamellibrachia satsuma | reverse complement strand
AAGTGCTAAATGCGAACGCAACGACTGGTTGATGTTATTGACGTGGACGGCTTTAAACGTAGCGGGTGCCGCTAAATGGAGTCATAACGGCTGCATCTATCATGACACAACGATGGAATCAAAATGCCCAGATAGGTACATAGATCTAAATGGCGTTTGCTGAATATCGAGGGATGTGGTCAAACCGAAGTGAGAGGCACTGACCGTCGTATTCGCCAGCCAGACGACAGATCGCCGGACAGATGGTAAGACTGAGATCGTGTGGAACGTAAGGGGGTCTTTTGGCTACGCTGCAAGTGCGGTTAATTAATTATGCGGCATTGTGCCGTTATATTAGAGCACCTGAACACACGCGGCATACTGGCTTGACAGAGTTCTTGTTGTTTCCAGCACTCGGCAACGTTCTATTAACTGACTAGCCTAACTGTGTTGTGGTTACTACAATTGTATGGTGTTTCGAGGTCTTATTCAACTAGCCATCGTTTTACAGAACATCATCGTCAAGCCGACCTTCGTCCTCAATGGTTCTTTTACGTCAACAATTAAATGATACGGGACCGACATTAACGTGTATCCGAGTCACGATAGATACAAATGTTCCAATGTTGAGAGCCAGGTTTTATATGAAGCATACCCATGCCCGGCCATTTTCATTCTTTTTGAATTCATATCCCTAAAAGCTACATAAAAATTATTTTTACTCACATAAAATATGATTATTAGTCAATAATATTGGCAAAATACTACATCTAATATACATATATATATATTTATATGAAACTGATTCAAACAGTGTTAGTAAACTGTCTCAACTAATACAAGTAATGTGTACGTGCAGGGCTACTGGTTAGCCTTTCAATTAAAATATATTGATCATATTAAGGCGACCATACTTGTACACAATATTCTAGATGTGGTCTAATATAATTTTGTATTAAATACAGTTTGGAATGTTTCACTGTCACAGTGAATAAATGCTCTCTTTAATGAACGCAGAACCATCATAGATTGTTGGGATGTAACGACATTATTTAAAATCCAAACTCGTAGATCCTTCTCCTGAACAGTTTCCGTTAAAACCATATCATTATTTTAAGTTTTCGTGGTGTACTGGAATTTTGGATTATCATTGCTTATACATTTACTTGTGTTGAAATTTAGGCACCATGTATTATTCCACTCACTTAAATGATCTAAATCAGCTTGTAAGATTCCACAGTCAGGTTTGCTTTAACGTGTCATCAGCAAATATTTTTACACTACTATTGACTATTTCTGGTATTTAATTTACATAAAGTAAAAAAGGGAATAGATCCCGAAACTGAACCCTGCGGAACCCCACTGATGACACCAAACCATTCAGAATATACACCTCTTGCCATAATTCGCATTTTTCTATCCGACAGAAAATATATTCCAGATAGATAGTTTCTGCAACAACCTCTTTTTCGGGACTTTGTCAAATGGTTTCTGAAAATCCAAACAATAACATCAACACCACGTCCCTGAAAATTAGTATTACAATGCGGCATGGAATGTGTACTTGATGCTACAGTGTAGATACCCGATGTATCGTAGGCACAGGGCGTGCCAGCCGTCAGGGGAGATGTTCCACCCGTCATAAGTGGCGAGGCCCGGGCCGTGTGGGGAAGCAAGCTCGAGTTCCTGTTGTCGGCTGTTGGCTACGCGGTCGGGCTCGGCAATGTATGGAGGTTCCCCTATCTGTGCTATCAGAACGGTGGAGGTGAGTCAATGTCTGGAGGTTCCCCTATCTGTGCTATCAGAACGGTGGAGGTGAGTCAATGTATGGAGGTTCCCCTATCTGTGCTATCAGAACGGTGGAGGTGAGTCAATGTCTGGAGGTTCCCCTATCTGTGCTATCAGAACGGCGGAGGTGAATCAATGTCTGGAGGTTCTCCTATCTGTGCTACCAGTACGACATATGTGAATCAAGGTCTGGAGGTTCTCCTATCTGTGCTACCAGAACGGCGGAGGTGAGCTCAGTCTGGTTGAACAACCGTAGCCATTTGCACCATTCGTTTCCAACTAGTTATATGTTGAGCTACTTGAACCAATTCCTCTATCAAGAGTCCAAATTTAGATATCATTACCTTTTGATTTTACTCTGCCCCGGCTCCTTCTTCCAGCGAGTTTCCCAACAAGTCCTTCTGTTGTACCTCTCTCCTTCTACAGTAACCGAACAATGTCAGTTTGCTTGTGTGTATTTAATTGGTTAGCCTCTTTGGGTTTTGTAATCATGCATACTACAATGTGATTAGTACATTGTCACAATGCTGTGTTGGCCAGGCGCATTCCTTATACCGTACGTCCTGATGCTAGCCATGGTCGGACTGCCGCTCTTCTACATGGAGTTGGCGTTTGGCCAATACGCCTCACTCGGTCCCATCACCATATGGAGGGTTAGCCCGCTCTTCAAAGGTGTGTGGGCACACTTTTTTAAATGTTCAGTATTTCTTGTATGCATCAACGTTGTTGCAATATCCGCATTCCGCCAGGCTAAAATTTTTAATGATTTTCGAGTACTGGATTTGTAGATTGCTATTATAACCGTGTACACACTGTACATCATAATTATATTAATTGTCATTTGTTTATTTATATTCTAGGTGATTGGTGTTGTTTGAGTTTCCGTAAAGTTAGCATCATGTTGTTAACAGTTAAATTGCAGTATGTTTGTTTATTTAGATAAAAGACCAAGCTTAGGATACTTAGATATTAATTTCATCTTTGATAATAGGTAACTGGAACAATCAATGGTATCTGTCTCGGAATGCTTCCAATGAGCTTCGTTTTGTTGACGCTAATTATACTCGTAATTTACTGGTGCTGGATATTCAACATATATGTTAACACGTGTGTTTGTGATGTCTGCCTATTGCAGGAATAGGCTATTCTATGGTTGTACTGACACTTATAGTGTCCATCTACTACAACGTCATCATGGCGTTCACAATTCACTATCTGTTCGCGTCGTTTACATCGACGCTGCCGTGGGCCGCTTGCAGCGCCACCTGGACTAACTGCGTGGACAACAGATTCAGTTAGTATGACGATTCGCTTGGCTCCCTCAATTTAGTTTATGGTAGCTTCTATACTTGCAATAAATGTGTAGATGCAAACGCTTGGAACCACGTTCAAATATATTCTCGTAAACCTCTAAATTATTGTCAGCATGATTAAGAAAAGGGTAGAACAAGATGCGAATAAATGTATTAAACGTTGACTAAGAATGATTTCGGCCAGTAGCTAAAACAATTCATGAATGAGTATCAGCAACATACTGAAAAACAACTTACTCAATAAGAATGTATGGACTACTCTACATATGATGCCACTATACTAAATTAGTTTATATTAGACATAAATAAACATAAATTGTCAATGCATACATGGGAACAAAATTATATACATTTATATATACTTGAGAAAATACGTACGTTCTGGCATATCCGACCAAAGACGTCCGCAAGCGCACTCATTGGACAATTGTTCTACCTGCACAGACGATACACGCAACCAGAGCGCCTTCGCTAATCCAGGGGACAACTCTTCCGCTTTCACGACTCCCAGCATGAAAGGTCCAGCGCAAGTCTACTGGGAGTAAGTGAACCTGTGGTATATATAATTAAGCAATACTGCGCTGACGATATTGTGTATGCTTACACTAATTAACTTTATGTAATGCGCCCTTTTACGAGCGATGTGTTAACACTGCACTACCAGGAAGCAACACTTAATTTCAGAAAACGCTGTAGCATGATCTATTTAAAACATTGGCTTACATTCGAAAAGCTGCATCGTTTGGAGGACTGTTTTTGTAATAACATAAGCAATAATTATATCAACGTTACGTCGTTTAACAGTTAAACAAACAAACATACAATGGCGAAAAGTTTAACTTTTTTGTATCAAAACATACCAGCGCCATATGGATGGGAACTTGTTGTTAGCATGATAATTCATTCGTTCTAGGTCTGACGTGCTGGGTATGAACAACGACACGAGTATCGGGAACCTCGGTGGCATACAATGGCGTTTGTGTCTGAGTCTGATTCTCGCTTGGATAATCGTTTTTCTCTGCATCGCAAAGGGCATCAAATCATCAGGAAAGGTCTGTGTACATAGCATTGCACTAAGACGTGCGTAGACGCCAAATAGAATGTAGAGTTAATCTAATGAGAGTTTTATACGCTGAACTGGCTATTGTAAATCAGGGTAACACTACAAATACAAAATACTATATGTATTTCCGTGAGCACATAGGACACTTCACCGTCGCCTCTAACGTTCCCCACAGTTGTGTCAGGAGTAACTTGCAGAAAGTATTATGGATGTACATTTGAAAGAGTAGGCTGCATGCACAGCGATGACGTGTTGTAGGTCGTGTACTTCACGGCGACCTTCCCCTATGTAATGCTCTTCATCCTCTTCATACGCGGCGTCACCCTGCCCGGAGCCGGGCAAGGCATCGTCTACTACCTCCGACCAGACTTCCACCGCATGGCGCATGTCACGGTACTCACAGTGCAACACGAAGGACATTCTTGGCACACGTTTACAAATAGTTTCTATATTCATTGAATTAACATAAGTGTTCGTTGTGTATTCCTGTCGTGACCCGTTCAACTGAGAACAATTCAGCCATACTGAGCGAAAGTTATTACGCCTATACAATTAAAGGACGGTAATTTACTGGGCCATTATCAGCACTGAGGCAGAGGAGGTTACCGCCTCCATTAAACTTGGGCAGAACGTATGGCTGGCTGGCTGGATCGGAAAAGAATGGAGATCATATCGCTCGTTACATTTGCATCCCCTGAATAACGTTTACTGGTGAGGCCTAGCATAATATAATAACTATGGCGGAATTCTTACTACCATGTCTGTTTTCACAATAAACACTATTACACATTTGTCGTGAGTTGCAGGTGTGGAAGGATGCGGCTGTTCAGATCCTCTACTCCCTAGGTCCTGGCTTTGGCACTCTCCTCACGATGGGCAGTTACAACAAGTTCCACAACAACTGCTACAAGTAAGACGGGTCTCCTTCTAGCTAGCAACTTCGAACAAGTCTAACGTTGTTGACAGCGCAGCATGACAAACACACCACAGCGAGAGATATTTAGTTGTAGCGATAATATCGTGAATAAAATATGTCAATATATATGCATTTTTAGTATAACATGCGGATACCGTTCTTAAGCTAGGACATTTTCAAGTGGTGTTCGACTCTAACTATATGACACCCTTTATTAACTAACTTACTTTACTTATACTCTGCGTTCCCTTTATCGTGGACTCCTATTGTACCTCATGTCAGCCCAGCAGCCTTCAAATCTTCCATAGTCCTCTATTTGCATAGTTGTTTTCTTGACAGTATCTAACAGTATTGCAGCAGTGCTTAGAATGACTAGATGGCATTTGGGAATTTTAAAATGAGAGTTTACATTGACCCATTCTCATAAATCGAACACATTCGCCGTTGTCTGCATTACTGGTTGCAGCAAGACTGTTTAAATTACAATGGTCAGATACCGCACGAGGGTGGTACGTGTACAGTTGAACTGTTGTTGCATTCTTGATAATACCAAAAACATCTATGTCTGTGTCATTTGGGACGTGCTACTTAGGATGACATGCTTGTTAAGCCTTATTAAATGGGTTCAAATTGTTGTGTGGATTTTTGCATGTTGCACAGTTGTGACCAGGCAAGGTCAACAATTTAAGAATGATTTAACGAGGCTGCTATCCAAAGCCGCAATATAGAGGTGGCAAGTGGACAATGAAGCCATTGGCATATCGCGAGTCCTACAATTGTTCATCTATGTATAGCCTTTACCAGATCAGTCAGTTTTGTTTTTAAACATATTCTCACTGTGAGAATGATTACCATATCATATATGCCCTCTAGTTATACAGCCTTCTTTATTTGAAGAACATATCTCTATCATTATTTTCGTAACCAGTAAATATTTTAAGAGCTTCTATGTTTGTACAGAGACGCCGTTATTGTCTCCCTGATCAACTGCGGGACGAGTGTGTTCGCCGGCTTTGTCATCTTCTCCGTGCTCGGCTTCATGGCTCACACCCACAACGTCGACGTCGGGAGGGTCGTTGATAGTGGTGAGTCGTCGGCCTCATGGCTCACACTCACCAGGTCGACGTCGGGAGGGTCGTTGATAGCGGTGAGTCGTCGGCCTCATGGCTCACACTCACAACGTCGACGTCGGGAGGGTCGTTGATAGTGGTAAGTCGTCGGTCTCATGGCTCACACTCACAACGTCGACGTCGGGAAGGTCGTCGATAGTGGTGAGTCGTCGGCCTCATGTAGTGGTGAGTCGTCGGCCTCATGGCTCACACTCACAACGTCGATGTCGGGAGGGTCGTCGATAGTGGTGAGTCGTCGGCCTCATGTAGTGGTGAGTCGTCGGCCTCATGGCTCACACTCACAACGTCGATGTCGGGAGGGTCGTTGATAGTGGTGAGTCGTCGGCCTCATGTAGTGGTGAGTCGTCGGCCTCATGGCTCACACTCACAACGTCGACGTCGGGAGGGTCGTCGATAGTGGTGAGTCGTCGACCTCATGTAGTGGTGAGTCGTCGGCCTCATGGCTCACACTCACAACGTCGACGTCGGGAGGGTCGTTGATAGTGGTGAGTCGTCGGACTCATGGCTCACACCCACAACGTCGACGTCGGGAGGGTCGTTTGTAGTGGTGAGTTGTCGGCCTCATGGCTCACACCCACAACGTCGACGTCGGGAGGGTCGTTTGTAGTGGTGAGTTGTCGGCCTCATGGCTCACAACCTCGACGTCGGGACGGTCGTTGATAGTGGTGAGTTGTCGGCCTACAACATCGACACATGATAAATACCTAAAGTTAAATAGTTAGGGGAGGAATGATGTTCTCTTGCTGGAGATGAAATAAAGGAAGGAAGGAAGGTGTGGGTGGAGGTGTGGGAAGGGGGCATATTCCCTCCCACAATACGACAGTGAATATTTTATATAGCGATAATGCATTTTAGATGATGACAAATAATGAAAAAAATATCCACTCCAATACCTCTTAGAATGTGTGACATCGAAATCAAGGGTCGAACCAGGATTTAGCTTTGGGTTTCTGGCATCCGGCAATATCAGTGTACGGCATGTCAACATGTACTTTCACCAAACAAGAAAGGTACTCGATAAAATGCACGAGCCTTGTCTAAAATAATATTATGAATGCCAAGTTTACGCTAGTATTTTGCTATAGGACCGGGACTTGCGTTCATCGCCTATCCAGAAGCTTTGACAAAGATGCCGGGAGCTCCGTTCTGGTCCATATGTTTCTTCTTCATGCTGTTTCTCCTTGGTCTCGACAGTCAGGTATGTAATATTGCTCAATGTTCTCAACCACCAGGTCACTGTACTTCACTCTCCTACTTGGTCCACACATACATATACGTATACATATATATTCCTCTTAGTTCTCAACTGTCTGGTCATGACAAAATTTAGCAAGAGTGCCATCCCAAACAACAAGTTCCAGATGGCAAGTGGACAAGGAAGCCATTGGCTTATCGAGAGTCCAAAAATTTTATCAAATTTGACTATACCGCCCTTATCATATATCTGTCAATTGTATTGTTAAACATATTCACACTACTTGCATTAACACTGTCGTTTGGCAGTTTGTTCCATTCGTTTATCACCCTCTGTGAGAAAAAGTATTTTTTCATGTCCAACCTACACAGTTCCTTAACTAATGCTGCTTTGTGTCATCTGGTTCTATTGCCTTCTTTAAGCTTGAAGAACATATTCCTATCAACATCCTTATAACCGTTCACTATTTTAAACACTTCTATTTGGTCTCCTCTTAGTCGCCTGGTCTCTAGTGTTGTCAAACCACATTGTAATAATGTCATAACTAAGGTCTCTTAATTCTGGAATCATTTTAGTTGCTCTTCGTTGTATTCTTTCTAGCTTGTCTGTGTTCTTCTTACGATACGGCCTCCATGCTTGTATACAATATTCCAAATGTGGTCTAACTACTGCTTTGTACAGGGGCACAATTAGCTGTTTCTCCTTATACGTGCTAGTTCTCCTAATTAACCATAGAATTTGATTTCCTTTCGAAGCAGCAATACCGCATTGCTCTGAAACTTTCATGTCAGCACTAAATGTTACACCTAAGTCCTTTTCTTGTGTGGTTCTACCTAGTACAGCATCCCCCATTTTACATTCTTCGTCCACGTTTCCACGTCTTATGTGTATGCATTAACACTTCCCAAAATTGAAAAACATTTGCCAATTTTCTGACTATTTAACTAATTTATCTAGATCATCCTGTAAACTTTGTTTATCTGTAACATTAGTAACCTTTCTGAATAATATATATATATATATATATATATATATATATATATATATATATATATATATATATATATATTAAAAACAGTATAGGGCTTAATGCTGATCCCTGTGGTACCCCACTCAAAACAGATTTCCAGTTTGAAATCTCACCATCTACTATTACTCTCTGTCTTCAGTGTGTAAGCCACTTTTCTATCCAGTTGATTACATCATTACCTATACCATAGGCTTTTAGTTTAAGTAACAATCTTTGATGTGGCACTTTATCGAAAGCTTTCTAAAAATCTAAATAGACAACATCCACTGGTGACCCGTCATCTGCCCACTTTGTAATTTCTTAAAAAAAACGAGAGATTGGTTAGACATGACCTTGCTTTTAGGAACCCATGTTGAGATGTATTTATTAATTTATATTCTACAATGAATTCCACCATGTGGTCTCTAATTAATGTTTCGAGTAATTTACATATAACTGATGATAAACTCACTGCTCTGTAATTTTCTGGTTTGTTCCTCGATCCTTTCTAAAATAGCAGTGTTATGTTTGCTTCTTTCCATTCTGAAGGAACTATTCCTTCTTTTAGTGACAAGTCAAACACTTTTGCAAGCGGTGTACTAATTTGCTTAACAATTTCCTTAAGCAGTTTTGGTGGTGTCCCATCAACTCCAGGTGATTTATTATCTTTCATCTTCTTGATTTTCTTTTCTATCTTTTCAGGAGTTACAAATAACTGCCCCAAATGTTCTGATTTATTGCCCTCAAATTTAGTAAATGGAACTGGAAGTGAGCTGATATCTTCTGTGGTGAAGACTGAGCTGAAATACTCATTCAGGACCTCTGCCATTTGAAACCCGTCTGAAATTATGTTTCCACTGTTGTTTTCGAGTGGTCCTTATCTCGAACTTTCTGTTTACTCGTTACATAAGCATAGAAACTCTTTCTGTAATTTTTTATATTACCTGCCAAATGTTTTTGAAAGGTTCTTTTAGAATTTCTAATTTCAGTCGTAGCTAGGTTAAGTGCCTCTTTGTAATTTGTGTTGTCTTCTACATTTCCAGTGTGTTTATATATCCTCCACAGCATCTGTTTGTGAGCAATTTTTGTAGTAGCCTCTTTTGATAAGTGTTTCTTCCTGGACCTTGTCCCTTGTTTTCTTAATGGAACAAATTTCTCAATAATGCCCTCAATCTCATATTTTAAACAAGTCCAGTATTCTGTTGCTGTCTTGTTCTTCAGCAAGTTATTCCAATCTATAGTTGCTAGATATGTTCTCATCTCTTTATATTTACCTTTGTTGAAGTTACGACTACGATAAACTACTCCTATTGTTAATGTTGAGTTCCTGGTAACTATGTTACACCAAATTGCTTCCTCACAATCTGTTTAACTTTTCAGTGTTATTTCATATGCTTGGATAGATTCTTTAGTGTATAAAATGACCCCACCTCCCCTTCTTTCTCGTCTATCCTTCCTAAACATTACATAGCCTGTCAGTGCTAACTCAGCATCTACTATATCTTTATTTGCCCATGATTCTGTGATGCCTATTACATGAGGATCAGTATCTGCTACCATAATGTCTAACTCACGTTTTTATTTACTATGATCCTGGCATTTAAGCATACACAGTTCATTGTGTGAAATTATTGGTGAACATTTCTTTGGATGTGTATTTGTAGTAGTAATACTCCTTTGAGTTTTCTCTGTCAGTTCGCTCTGCGCATCTAGTTTAAATAATGTATGGTACCTGTGTCCTCGTCAACAACTCTGACAAACTCACACCCAATAACTGCAGTAACATGTCAGATGAAGTCCATCTCTCATGAAAAAATCATCTCTTCCCACAAAGTTTAACCACATGTCTACGAAGCCTACTCCCTCCTCCACACGTACCTTCTGTACTTGCGTGTTGATCGCCACCCTCCTACAGTTCCTACATTCCTCATCCCTGCCTCCCATTATTGGTAATTGGTAATATCACCAACAATACAATCTGTCCAACTCGTGCTTCTTTAAGTGTCTTGATCAACCTCCTGTACTTACCAACGATGGCAGACGTTTCCTGCTTCTCTGCATTGTTCGTACCCACATGCACGAGAACAGCACCTCCCGTGCCACCACCCATGACTTGTCCTGCCTTCGCTGCTATATCCTCTATTTTTGCCACTGGTATGCATACTGTTGTATCATCTCCTCTGTTTACAATTTTATCCATTTTTCTAATGATGGAATACCCCATAAATACCCAGGCTTTCCTCGCCTTCCCCTGTGATACTACATCAGCAAAGCTCCTTTCCTATCGCACACTATGCCCCTTTCTCTTCTATCATCAGCCTCTACTGTCTTACCACTTGACAATCCCTCTCCACTCACCCGCTTACCTCTCTTTTGTTGCAGACTCTGCCTACTGTCATCTTTCTTCTTCTGATCCACAGTCTTCCCCTTTTCTCGACCATCCTGCCACCTGACAATCCCTCTTCACTCACTCATTCTTCCTTTTTTCATCTTTCTTCTTCTCACCATCTTTCTCCCTCACATTGCCACTGCTCTCCTTGTTCTCACCACCTCTGCTCTCCTTGTTCTCACCACCTCTGCTCTCCTTGTTCTCACCACCTCTGCTCTCCTCGTTCTCACTCCTTCTGCTCTCCTTGTTCTCACCACCTCTGCTCTCCTTGTTCCACCACCTCTGCTCTCCTTGTTCTCACCACCTCTGCTCTCCTCATTCTCACTGCTTCTGCTCTCCTCGGTTTCACCATCTCTGCTCACTGTACCATACTCTCCTACTTGGTTCAGAAGACATGTACCTGGCATTCCACGCAGTTCGCTACTCACTGGTAATCGTACATCACTCTCCTACTTAGTTATGCCAGTTAGGTATTTAATACGATTGAACACGATTTAACAACATTGATCCTTTACCTAGTTTCGACAGTCATACTGCTACCTCTCTACTTTGGGTTCGACTGTCCATTACGTATAATGACACGACCCTTCTACTTGTTCTTGACAGTCAGGTGTGAGACTCCTCTATACTAGTCGGGTACACTCTTTGTGTGCATATTCAATCAATGCAAATTGAGGGAGTACGAAAATAATATAATATCTTATTATAAACATTCGTGACTGCATTAATTGTGTGATGCGTTTTGAATTAGAAACCTGAAATGGGTTCTGCTATTAAAGAAACTGATTTTATGCAACATATATTCGATGAAAAAATCCTATCTTTGAAGAATGGAAATGCTATCATTAGACGCAATAACTCGTACTTCTGTTGACAGTTCGCCTCCATGGAGTGTATAGTGACGGGATTCGTCGACGAGTTTCCAAGACTTCTTCGTTGGAAAACGCGATTCAGTGCATTGATGTGTTCGGTTCTGTTTCTGCTAGGTCTGCCTTGCGTGACCGGGGTGAGCTTTCTAGCATGATACAACGGTTCATATAGTTCAGATCCTTGTACATGAATACACTTGTGTACCGTTATTATAGATGCACGACGTATTGGTAGTGTCCGATCAAGTAGCCTAGGTAATTTGTTTTCAAAAGCTAGCGGAATATCTCTATAATTATACGTGTTGAAGTGTGATTTTAAATATGAATTAACAGTGTTAACGTGAATGTGTACGGTGATTATAGCCGAAGCTATTTTGATCACTTATAACAATACACCTCACAGGTGTCAGGTATTGAAAGCAAATTTTCCTATTCGTCTGTATGTTTCCAGGGAGGGATGCTGGTAATTCAACTTATAGATAAATACGCGACAGCCTTCCCACTTCTATTCCTGACTGCAATAGAAGCCATCGTTCTCAGTTGGGTCTACGGTAGGTAGAAAGGCTGTTGAGTTTTTAACGACACATGAATCCAAATTTAGATACCTGCCTGACAAATGCCTGGTCAAAGCATCTTCTGCTGGATATGCTCTTCGATAAATGTAAGAACTTCGTTCTCTATTATCTTCGAGGCCAACAGGGGTTTAGGCGTTATTGAATTGTGTCTCCATGTGCGTCTCCAGAACCACAACGCCGTGATTCTCAGCAGTATCGAGATGAGTGGCGGCTTTTAAAGGCGATTGTGTCTCACACTGGTTTGAAAGCCTCACAACAACTTCTGAACAGAGCAAAATCATAGAAAAAAAATGCATTGGCAGCACAAATCCACATGTGTTTTGTAATATGTGCTAAGAGGATATGACAAGATGGGGAACAAATCACAACGACTGGACGAAATGGCAGAACTGGTGGCAACGCCCTGTGTTTGTACGTATGTTAGAAATGTCCTCATCTGACAAACAAGTGCCCGGGCGTACAAGTGAATATTACATCAGCCCTAGCCTAGGAGGCAATTTATTTACTCGAGGCTTATTGGCTATTGGGCTGAGGTCAGGCCAAACTGTAAAAGGGGAACGAATTGGAGATATATTGACTATAAACATATCAAGCAATGACATATGTACATGTAACTGACTGTGATTTCGATGTGTGCATTAATCCTGCCCTGTGTAAAAATCCACAATGACGCCTAACGTCACCGGAGTCAATTGTAAAGTAAAAATTTTAAAAGTTAGGTGCGAACTTGAACTTAATCTTGGAATGCTTTTCTGTCCAACAAGCACTGCATCAATCTTCCGTGTAAGATTCTATGCACATCTGATTGCAATGCGTCAATACCTATATAGTGTATTGTAGGCTACAGACGGTTCGTGGACGATATTCAGACGATGACTGGTACGCGACCAAACTACTACTGGCTTGCCTGTTGGACGTTCTTTACACCCACCATACTCGCAGTACGTACACGCATCATGGTTGGACCAAGCGCGTGAATTGTAACATCAATATTTTTCACGTCTCTATACTACAAAGTAGTATGCACCACGATTTTGTAGGCGTGTTCGGGTGCCGCGGTGATGGTTCGTACATTCGAACAAAATTCGAAATTCCCCGGTGGGTGGGAATCTTAAGAAGTAACTTATGTCGATGTTTGACATAGATTACGTAGATTGAAACTGGCTGTGGTACATGGTTTTGGGGGCACGAATTTGTATCCATCATTGCCATTGGCAATGGATTGGGTAGTGCAAGTCATAAGCTCTTGCAGTACTGCTTTTTCTCCTGTGCAACGCCGGGTAACTCGCTTAGCTTGAAATAAAATGTAGTATGAATGTCAACCGTATATGGTAAATACACGTTCGGTTCCCAGTTATTATGACCGCCCAAATCGTGCCTATG
Source organism: Lamellibrachia satsuma (assembly GCA_033239005.1). Taxonomy (NCBI): domain Eukaryota; kingdom Metazoa; phylum Annelida; class Polychaeta; order Sabellida; family Siboglinidae; genus Lamellibrachia; species Lamellibrachia satsuma. The sequence continues at coordinate 2,298,891 of BSQZ01000084.1, read as the reverse complement.
CTCATCAAATACAACTGGGTGTACTAAGGCAACGTGGAGTGAATGAAATTGTCCAAGCTTCGAAACACCAGCAAGAGGTTTCGAATCTCTGTCCTCTTGATTGAGCCTTCGACTTTCTAATCACTATGTTAAGTATTGCCCGACCAGCACTTTATAATGTAAATCCTTTGCTTTGCGTATTGAACTGTGGGTGACAGCTAGTGATGTTCTGATTGATAAATTTCGTTGATGACTTATTTATTCATGCTTCCAATCAAGGTATCGATGTCCTTACATGACCCATCTGTCCGAGATTGTGATACGACAGTGATTACAAACAAAATGTTTTTTTCATTGATATATATTATTACAGAAATAGAAACAGTGATATTTAATCAAACACACTGATTAACTTCTTTGATCAATCGGTTAGATAAACCAATGATCAAACATGAAAATGTTTCCAGTTCTCAACACTAGTTACAACCGTGTTGTGTATGCAGGTGATCATCATCTTCAGTTGCGCCCGTTACGATGGCATGCACTACAAGGACTACACGTACCCGCCGTCGGCGGAGGCTGTTGCCTGGCTCCTTGTCGTCGCCTCGCTCGCGGCCGTCCCAGTGTGGATGGTCGCCAGGTTCTTGGAGACCGTCGGCAGCTGCAAGGTCGGTTTGTATGCTCTGTGCCGCGTGCCTTGCCGATAGCAATATGATGCCCACGTGTCATAATACCATCACGAGTCATACACGATACAAGGTAGACATTGTTATAAGCTGCACACATACTTCATCATCAAAACCTCACAAAGTGACTCGTGACCCTAGGAGTTCCTGCTAAAAGTGTCTGGAGTCCCTGCTAAAAGGAACCAGTGCGCCATGGTCAACCTGGTAGTCTCTGGTTTGGGAAAGTATAGCGACACGAGAAGATATATTCGTCCTGAGGCCGGGTTCCATAAAATTTGGTCACAATACTTCCCTATTTGTGTCCACATTAGTATCAGCATCTTTTTTCAGTGTCAGTAACTGTTATCCCCATTGTAAACAGAAATATATACGTTAAGTAGGTTATCCCTGGTCTTCTATGTCAATCCTTTGATTGCCAAGTAACCAGTTCTCTCACCACTTATTTACTGCTCGTCTGTGTGATATTTGGTGTTTCCATGTATAATCAAAAACAGCTGTTAACAATATTTGCGAAAGTAAACTGTTGTGTTGTAATGACTGTGCTGTTCTTATGTCCAGAACTTCTGCTGGTTGATTCGTGGACCTTTTGCTATGGCCGCCATCAACCTGCGTAGCCTCGTCGAACCAACATCCGACTGGGGCCCAGCCCTAGCGGAGAACAGAGTTCAGCAGGAGCACAGTGGCGCAGGCTTACCGGAAGATTCGGCGAACATCGTTCCACAAGACGAAGCATGCGCAATCACCGAAGAAGTGACGTCATATTCAACGATTGGCGACTCGTATATATGAAAAGTGTACATAGATTTACTGACTGTGTCTACATGGGTTCAAACGTGGCAGAGTGTGGTGACCCATGTTTTAAATAGTGTAGCAGCATAACAACAATGTCTTTTGTAGTGTGACGATCAAATGACGGATGTCAACTTGAATAAGAATACCAAATGTATCTATATGCGGGAGGAAGGATTCTGCAGTTATGTTTGGGAGTATTTGGGCAGAAAACAAAACACGAATCTGCGACAGGAAATAACCGATCCAGCGAATGACTGAAAAGTGCTAAATATTCACCGAGGGAGCATAACTTACAACAGTCAGCGCATAATGACGAAAATACAATACAAATAAGAAGTGCAATATCCATTGAACAGCGACGGTATAAAGCACATAATGTAGAATTATCCCAGGAATTGTGGACATAATTTGCGGTATGAAACATAATATAGTATTGTGCTAATTCAGTAAATATGCAGTATGTTACCTTTGTGAATATGCTGATCATAATAAACACAATCAGATTAAGCGTATGGTATGTAGATTAAGCGTATGGTATGTATTATATTGTAAATATTTAATTGTAAACAAACTATCTGAACCAACTATTACATACGTGTGGACTTTATAATCAATAACTCATACTGTGTTCTGCAGACATCTTCTGAGAAGAAGATATAGTCACGATTACGTCACACCCGGGTCAAATATCAATGGCGATAGAGGTGGCTTGGTTTATCGGGCTTTATAGTGATGCAGTAATGGAACACACCAACTGCATCAGTGACAATTTAATTTTTACACAAATACGAATATAAACATATCAACGCCGACACTCAACAGTACATGTGCACATTATTACCATTCCTGCAGAATACATATTACGTGCGTAAAAAACCCCATCTGTAAATTAGTGTTAACGTGTTATGTATAAATGCTATCAGCTATCAGCATAACATAAATTATCGCAAGGTGTCAGTGTGTTGAGTATAAACGTTTACTTATACTGTGTGTGCGCGCGGGCGTGCGTGCGTGCCACTGCTTGCCTGTAATACATATTTGTGTGGGATGAGTTCATCATAAAACGGTTCAATAGCTTCAACATATTAAAAGTTAATTGTACGACAAAAGCACATTGCTTTAACAACAGTAAAATATCCACTGCAACAATCAGTAGCTGTTGTCACCTGAAACACAACATTACACTTTGATGGTGAATAAACTACGTAGCACCAGGGGTTACGTCTAAACAATTAGTATGAAACTATAAATTGCTGTATAACTGTACATTTAAATGCAAAGTAACAATTATAACAAATATCATCAAAATATACTATTTTAGAGTGTATACGGTTCTAAAAATAAATTGCTATATTACATTGCTGCATTACATCATACAATGCTACAATATATATATATATATATATATATATATATATATATATATATATATATATATATATATATATATATATATTTATTATGTATAACTTTAGATTAGGTTACATCCTGGATTATTTAGGTACATTTTACATATATACAAAACATTACCCTGAAAAAACAAGTCTGATATCGCGATATTGAGCATAGAACATAAGTCAGTTCACACGTCGGTTTCATCTTGCGATGGTTCCAGTGTTTCACCGACTACGTCTGTGTCGAGAACAATCACCCTATAGGGAGCACACTGCACCATGTCCAGGGCCGTACACAGCCAGCCATAGAAACCCTTCTCGTAGTCAGTGATCTTCTGCTGCCATAAGACGAGGTGCCATGACACCTGCACCACACTGGCATACAGCCCTACCCCCATTGCTGTGCCAAACAGCAAGATGGGGTAGGTTAGCACGAGGAGAGGACAGAGCAGAGCTTTGTGTAAAGTCGTGCCCTCCACATAGAGGTAGCAGAGCACGTTGTACCAACAGAGAGTACCCATGTAGAGCGAGTAAACAAATGAGACGAACAGCGCTACCGGCATGCACAGCAGGGTCAGTATGAAAGCGTGTGGCCCCTTGTGCGCGTCGCACTGCCACGGACTGGAACCTCGCTCCAGCAGTTTGTGCACGTTGTACCTATTCAGTTTGTCCATCTTCTTCTCGTCGAGCTCGACCTGCACCTGGATGTGGGAGCCGGGCTGTCCGCCCTGCCTCACGGTGGCGCTCCTCACCATCACGTGACTGTCTCGGTGCGCCGCACTGTCTTTGTTGTGATGTGGCGACGACAGTGGTAGATTGATGTATTGCTTACCGTCGTTCGTGCTGTGTCTACTACCGCATGGAATGGTGTCACTGTCAGACGACAGCGAAGACCCAAGACGTACCCGTACGTGATCTTGATTATCGACACTGACGGCGTCCGTCCGTATGTCGTTAGTGCCACACGTAACATGTCCGCCATTTTCACGTCGACTGTCAACATCAGTCCCTGTAGTCACCCCGGGAAACACACCCGTTACCTTCTCCGACGACTCGTTGAATGTGTGAGTTAAATGACTTGGAGTACTTTCACCACCACTGATAACATTATCAGCTGTAGTGTGTGGCGATTCGACACGTCCATCTTTCAAGACAGTAGCGGATGTGTTACTTGATGCAGCCCGGGACACAGCGAACGCTTCTCCAGGAAGTATGTACCTAGAATCATCATCACTGTGAAGTCGAGTCGAATCTCTTCTTGCCAATTCCAATTCAACAGGATCACTTACTATCTTACCGTCCACAGAGTTAGAATCACTAGTCGAATCAGCTTGCTGGTCGCCAAGATATTGTCGTGTACTGTCTGCAACGCAGTCCTCGGTCAGAGTGTTCAGTTTTTCTTCAAGGTCCGTGACAACAGAGCAGGAACTAATACCACTGCTTGGCGAATCACTGCATTGTTCGTTCAGGTTACTCCGAGTTCTACTGTCGTCACTTGTCTGTTCACTCTGTGCCTTACATTTATCTAGATGGTCCACTGTGTCGCGCATCAACTGGTTTGAATCAAACGATGATTCACAGCAGTCCTTGGTCATATCACCAGGCGTGTTCTCAGTGGAATCGTACCCATCCACTGAACTGTCAACGACGTGAGACGAGTCGACAACGTCCGTGTTCAAATTGCCTGTCGCCGTTCTCTCTGCGTCTACTACAGACACATCACCCGATTCGATGCATTCATCATTCATATTGCTCATTAATATTGCGAGCAGATTGCCCGTGAAGCCATTGTCCGGTGGCACGATGCACAGCTTATTCGAGTCTGGCGATGCTGTATCAGCTGCACTGTCGGCCGAACTATCGCTCGTCTGCATCGTGAGTTTGTGACTGAGAGGAGGATCAGCCACATTGCTTACGGCATCACCCGCACCACCTAGAACCTCACAGCTTTGACAGTTCATGTCACCGTCACACAAGTCCCCCACACCAACAGAAGCAGGAAATGTTGTCGACAAGTCGCTGATCTGCCGATCCCCTTCAAGTGACGTCACGTCCCCACCAGCGTCCACTGCCGCAGTAGGTAGCGTCTCCATCATGATATCAAAGCCGTTGTGGTTGTCCTATATTTGAGCAAAACGCAGTGCCGATTTCCTGCAACATGTGAACTTGTATTTAACGTTTCACGCGGAAAACTTGAATTTGAGTTATTAGAACACAATCAATTTGTATATTTTCTTTCTATCCACATTACTTCGCACACGAGTTAGTGTAACATTTTCTTATTTACTCTTGGCCCAGTAACTACATGAAAGCAAAAGTGAGCAGGACAGAGTTGGGTTTCTTTTAAATGTGTCTTTTTTAATAAATCTGTTTCTTGTGGGACAGTGCAAAACATACCTTTTTACCATACATATTGGTATTAACTTAATACTATTAAGTGGTCTAGCTTGAAAAATTAAAACACATATTTATGTTATATGAACATTCATCACTTGACTAGGCATTGCAAATAAGAGAGCTACATGTACCAAGAACTACACTTGTAAGTCTGTTTTGAAATGATACAGACACATAACATAAATAACAACCTTCACACATACCAGCAATGACAATGAATTATCTCAATTTGGAATGTTAATATCTGATTATTGTGATTCAATGTGAGAATGTCACACGTTCATTCCAATTGTCAAATTACTGTATTGGAATATCAATATCTGATGAATGTGATTCAATGTGCAGCAGACTGATTTCGGGGCATTTTGCCTAGCACTACTAGGACTCAATCTACCAGCTCATGTTCAGCTTGAATTGGTTCTATGGTTAACTCCAATATTACTCCACAAATCCTTATTTAGCCTTTTGATGTCTTCCCACCTGCTACTGACACCCATCAATAGGACCTAGAAGGCCTCTCCATTATAACTGACACCTGTGAAGGTGTGCACTTAGGGTCTGTGACAATGGCACCTTAAGATACTAGCCACTATAATAAATTTTAGACATTTGTCCCTTCATATCATGGATAGATTCATGGATAGTTACGATGACATTTTAGAGTTGTGAATATTATGTTTTGGGGATTTAGGTTGATTTCTAAACAAAGGTTAAATAGGCATAACATAATTTGGCACAAATAATTGTGACATTAACTGCAATTGGTACAGTCAGGTGGAGATAAGGCTTACCAACTGAAAATGAACTTGTAACAAGTTCTAGAATATGCCAGATTAAAGAATCATCTTGATTGCAATTTGCAAAGTAGTCAGACTCTGAAATAGTATTTTAACAGTGACAGCTCAAAACACTAGTGGTAGTGACTTTCTTTGGAGTAATATTTTTAAATTGTTTGTGATTGCTTTGAAATGAGCCATTAATTTCTAAATGACATACTTGACGTTTGTGATCATGTGTAGTTTATTATTTCCATGAGTTTGTGGGTCAATACTTGCCATCCAAGGCAACAGCCCATATTGCAAGTGGACAAGGAAGCCATTGGCTTATCAAGAGTCCAACAATTTTCAATAATATTCATCGTCCCCTATGAGAACAAATACTTTCTGATATCAAATCTATACTTTTATGTGTGTAACAAAACATAGAACTCTCTCACAATGGTTGGTGTAACAGAGCAATACTATCTATAGTAAATTTAATTATCAATAGCCATCGTTGATAATATACTGATCAGGCTTAGGGTCTATTACGTTGTAATGTAATAGATTACTATTACTTAGTTTTCTTTATATTACTATTACATGCTGAAGGCAATGTAATATATTACTATTACATTACTATTACTTAGTAAACAGCTGACATTGCTTTTCTGTTTCATTCCAATGAATATATAAATCTTCTACATCCAACTGGAAAATGTAATAGTAATATATTACATTGCCTTCAGCATGTAATAGTAATATAAAGGAAACTAAGTAATAATTAGCCATGCAGCAGTCACACTGTCACAGTGTCTCCTGTGTGATAGTATCATGGAATCACAAATAAGCAGGAAAGCCGACCCAAACCATAATTAATGATGTGGACAATTCACGAAAGAAAGCCTAATAATAACACCTGCTTATGCTCAGTCCCAAACCATAATTAATGATGTGGACAATTCACGAAAGAAAACCTAATAATAACACCTGCTTATGCTTGGTCCCAAACCATAGTTAATGATTTGGACAATTCACGAAAGAAAGCCTAATAATAACACCTGCTTATGCTCGGTCCCAAATCATAATTAATGATTTGGACAATTCACGAAAGAAAGCCTAATAATAACACCTGCTTATGCTTGGTCCCAAACCATAGTTAATGATTTGGACAATTCACGAAAGAAAGCCTAATAATAACACCTGCTTATGCTCGGTCCCAAATCATAATTAATGATGTGGACAATTCACGAAAGAAAACCTAATAATAACACCTGCTTATGCTCGGTCCCAAATCATAATTAATGAGGTGGACAATTCACAAAAGAAAGCCTAATAAAAACACCTGCTTATGCTCTGTCCCAAATCATAATTAATGATGTGGACAATTCACGAAAGATATATATATATATATATATATATATATATATACATATATATATATATATATATATATCAATTGGTAACAGCCAGAAAGCAATAAACAATGCACAGACATTGTCAGACAATGGCTAAGCTGGTATTCAAACAAAAATATCAGCTCAGTGAAACATTGCAGAGTTAGCAAGCCAACAACATCCCTTGTGTTGTGGTGAACTGGAGACACATCACCCTATTGTTAGTATTAGTACACCTGATGTTTGTGTGAACCAACAAGGACATTGTTTAGAGTGCACTCAAAAGTCTGATAAATGATCGATTGACTGGATGTTGTTATTGTTTCTAAAGTACAGGCCTGCTAACATGTATATATTTTATATAATAAAATATGTTTTAAACGGATGTCTTTTTATTTATAATTAATAATTCAAAGTCACAATACAACAAAATCTACAAACATTACCGTTATATTTGTGTGTGTGTGTGTGTGTGTGTGTGTGTGTGTGTGTGTGTGTGTGTGTGTGTGTGTGTGTGTGTGTGTGTGTGTGTGTGTGTGTGTGTGCAAAATATTGAAATTCAGCAAAATGTGCAAAAATATATAATTAACAAATGCTGAATATATTTGGTTCCACATTAATGTAATGGAAATTTAAACGGTGCAAATGTAATTGATTTGAACAATTATGAGCGTAATTCTAATTAAAAATGAAATTGTAATTGATTTAATTTTGTGTAATTGGACCCACACCTGATTACTGATGGTAACATTGGCATTCTTTTTATAAAACATCTGTGTGACGTATGCCCATCGCCAAAACAGTGCTCGGACAGTTGCTCAATGGACAGTTGCTCACCAAGGAAATGATAAAGCAGACCGTTGCTCACTCTTATAAAATTCCATTTTCATTTTGAAATGCAACAGCTAACCCTTACAAATTTAATTTTAAAATGTAACATATGAGCTTCACAGAATTATAAATTATTGCTACGATCTTGAAATGTGATTTAAGCAAATGTAATGGCTTCCCTAAAGTTTTAGGCTAAACTGGTAAAATAAAATGGCCTTGTGTGATTTGCCTGCAAATGGTAGGAATGGCTATGTTTGGATATTGGTGGCTGGCTGGGTGGCTGATTCAGTTGGTTCACCGGCTTGATTTGGGTGTAAAACTTTTAATCAATAATATATATTATAACGATCAAAATAAAAAAACTACTTTTCGCTTTGCGACATTATGTCCATCTGTGTCGAGACGTCGCAATGTACGAGCTTCATAAAATGTCTGTAAGGCATCGCTCTAAAAGTACAAACAGCCATCCCATTAAATACTTCAACTTGAGGCTTTAAACAATACAGATATTGATAATAAATATAGAAAATGATAATAAATCAAATCAAATGTTAAAACTAATTAATGACAGTTGTAGTAGCAACGCCGATTACCATAACACCAAACAGACTTTCTGTGAAGCTGATATGTTTGCGGTTTTAAATATTGATCGTCATGGAACTGGAAATGTAATTTTTAAATTATACCACAGGATATACATATATATATATATATTTACCACTGGATATACATATGTATAAGATAAATAATAATAGTAACAGAAACGGAAGGATCATTGAACTAAGTTGTTAATAATGTCACTTATTTTATTTATTGTCATTCTGCAGGGGAAGAGAAATTACATTTTCACGTTAGTTCCCTCAATAAACCCTGTTTCCGCAATTCCTATTTATTCGGTTTTTGTACATAAAATAAAATTAACACAGGGTGAGCAACTGTCCGCTTTCTCACTTCCTTGGGGAGCAACTGTCCGGTGAACCACTGTCCGTGATCTGCCATACCACCCCCACACCACACAGGTACAAAGACCAATCACGCTGAATCATTCGTCTGATTAGCCGTAGTATCTGAGTAAATTAAATATTGCTGAAATTAGAACAAAAATAGGTATAATTTATAATAAACCAGAGCATAAAAATTATGAAATATAACGTTGTAGCTAACAAAAAATGGACACTAAAATCGCTGTTCAAATGAAGCCTATAAAAATGGTTTAACAGTAGCAATTTTGAAGTAATAGAAGTACTGTTTTGGTGTAATATACTTAAGTACATAGTTTAATTATTTGTACACATATTTGGGGGATTCAGGTAGTGGTGCACTCCGACCACGATTCCACCAGACTGTCAACTGAGTGGACCTGGATTCGAGTCCAGAGGCTGCTTCTTTTAAAACTTGAGTGATTTAGCTCATCTCACTTCGCCTGTGTCTTTCGGATGAGACACTAAAAGACATATCCTATGACACAGGTTCCTCCCATGGTTCTACTTTGTGTCTATGCTGGGGGAAGTAAAAGTTTCCACATGGTCATGGAGTAAACATGTAACCTGACATGTAGTGAACTCAGAGTTCATAATAAGCCTCGCAGAGAGGGAAACTTGTGTCTTTTCTTTCTTAAGTGTTGACATATTATGGTTTCCCTTGTTTCTAATATAAGGGAACACGTTTATCAATGACAATGAGGCCCAGCATTTTGCTCAATATGTTCTCATATTTTTATATTTACTTCTGTGGAAGTTTCAAACGTGATTACAATATACAACGTGATTACAAAATACAACTAATTATCGCTACCCATGTACTAGTGTAACGTCGGACATTTGAACCATTTACGATACTGCTTATTTCACTGCTTATTTGAAGCAATTTTACAACACGCGCAACGAGACGGATTTATTGACAAGGTCGACGACAGATAGTGAAAAATCAGTGTCGCGAAACGGGAAATGTCGTGACTGTCTTGACACCACGTCTTGATAACAACGAGCAAATATTGACGACGCGCACTGTCAGTATTTACTCACCACAATAAATTATTGTTCAATGTTGTACACCTTCAGCTGTACAGACTGTTTAACGTCGCAACATTTTGTACTCGAACGCTGATATCTAGCTGTCGGAAGGCACACTTCCGTGGACAGGAAACGGTGAAACGAGGACGGAGACAGTCATGCCGCAAGAACATCCCCCAATTTGGGTGGTTTCCAGACCACCATGTGGCGCCACGACTGTGACGAAAGCGTCACACTCAAATGTAGGGATCTGGGTACCGTTTCAGGGATCATGCCTCAGTTAGACTTCCTGGTGTCTTACGAATGTACGGCACAGTAATTTCAGATATGTGTAATTAAAAAAAAAACCCATATCATCTGACATAACTGCATTTGAACAGGCATATTGGCAAGTATGCTGATAGAACATGTTGACAGTGTAACTGTGGATTTTTATATGATTTTAATAGGCAAAGGATTTTTGGCATATTTTTCGTCCAAGGCACGTGTGCGTAGTAATTCATGCAGAAATTGGTAAACAAAATTGACGGATGTGGCACGTTCAGTCATTTTAAATGCGTTAGAAGTAGGAGACTTTGACTAAACTCGATCAGCATGTCAATGAGATGATGACAACGGCAGGTAAGAAGTTTCAACATTTTTGATGGTCCTTTTTTGTAATCATGCAAAACGTTAACATGGTCGCCAATGGGAAACGTAACAGTAGGCTGAAACATTCACTAACATTCTTATGAGCTCTTAAGCACGAGTTCGCTCTTTATAATCGATTTTGCTCCTTAGCTATGATCGAAATTGAAAATTGCCTTTCAATAAGAATAAATCATAAAAACGCTCACAAAAACTCTTAAAAACGCTCCTAGCTTACGACGAGGTTAGACCGCTCATAAAACAAACCATATCCACCAAAAAAGTTAAATTTACCTAACTGCGTATTATCTTGACTCCACTTTTACGTAGAAATCCAGTTTTTTTTACAGTCAAATAAGTTTTCAAAATGTGAGCAATGAATAGCTCGTAAATTATGGCTTTTGCCTTCAGCGTCTATTTTACAACACGGACGTTGACAAGTCGTCGTGTGCGCTGTTTTACATCATCGCAAAAGTCAAGGTTGTTCGCGAAACGTTTTCTATTCACTCGTTTGCTATTTGCCATAGTGAAACGGTCCCCCTGGTGACCGATTCACTAAGACAAAGAGCTCATAAGGAAAATCCATCATAACACAGAATCCATCATAGCCTCGATTATCCATGCTCCGCCCTGTGGCGCCACCGTTTGTCGCACACAACATCGCCTGGACACAGAGTGGGGTTTCCATTGTGACGGAAATTATGTATGCGCCCATATTCTGGGCGCATACATAAGTAGCTCATTAACCTCGATAATGACGCTGATTGGTTGTTGGCGCTTCATCCGGTAACGCCAACAGAAATGCAAATGGAGTCGTTAAGCTGGCGGTCCCGAACTCCTGACGATACGGCTAACCGCTTCCAAAATTTCTCCTATTTGGTCACAGTTAGACGCCATGTTGAAACGAATGCGTAATAACTGAAATAACTATATTCTACTGGCGATGAAAAAGCGGTAATGTCAGCAAGAAAAGGGTAGAAAGATTGACGGGCTACACATCCTATTTGCTGTTGAACGTCATAACCAGTTTAGATTCTGGGTTCATATATAATTAGCTAATTACGATTTCATCCGGGCATTTCGCTAATTCATAAAATAAGAATGACCTTTTATCAGTTTATACGATGCAATTCGAATTAACTTAAACTCTGATTATATTGACACAACTCTCAGGTTAACTAAAGAAATGCTTAGTGTATAATCTCGATAACAATGCTGGTTGGCTGTTAGCGCTTTAGAGAACGCCTACAAAAATGGAGTGGTGATAATGTGTAACAACGATACCACGCTTTTGAAGCAAGACTCTATTCTCGGCGAATTCACGAAGGTGAACGAGAGTCACATAAGCGAGATTACACTGTTCCAGGCTTTAATGTTCACCGTCGCTGACGTTTTGGTGGTCTTTCGCCATTAACTCGAGGAAAAAATCCAATTCGAGCATGTTTCTTCGAAGTGAATCGAACAAATCGCGAGTGTTTGCCTGGCAAACACACTTAGTGGGGAGCGGTGGTCTAATGGTTAGAGCACCCGCCTGTCGATCGAGAGGACGGTGTTTCGATTCCACCTCCGTCGTTTCAAAGCTTGGGCAGTTTCGTTCACACCCACTTTGCCCGTGTCTTTCGGAAGAGACACTAAAAGCCGTTGGTCCAAACTCCTGCGTTAGCTCAAGATTGGGCTGTTTGGAGTATAACTACTTGATACTTGAGGCCGCAATTGTGCTATTGTGGATGTATTACTTCAATTCTGTTCTGTCCAGAGGAAAAGAGAACACAGACAGCTCATCTTTATATCTCCCTGTGTGATTGGTGCATCCATAGTGTCAAGTGCAAGTTTAAAGTTCCAGTTTACACCGTGTGCATTATTTCGTTTAAGAAAATAGAATATATGACGCGATTTGACGCGACGGCAGTTTGTCAGTCGGAAAACTCCGCGGTCATCGATTGGTCATTTATTGGCCACGCGTCATGATAAAATGTCGGCCGCCGAGAAATCGGACATCTGACCTGAATCGTCAACTTTCAGAAGAAATTCTGACTAAACCACTGACGTGAATTGTTTTATTGCATTTGGAAATGATTAGTTTTTATTAACTGTCTTAGGTCCATAGCCCCCAAATCATGCTTTTTGTTTCCCTTTAATGCATTGGATAATAAAGTGTCTGGATGTTGCTCTTAAAAGCATTTGGACTCTTTACACTAACACAGTGTTGAGACAGGGAGTTCCAGAGGCGGATTACTGGGGAAACGCATATAAGTGATAATTGCATCTAGAGTAAGACATACGTAGAGGTAAGCTAAGGAATGTTGTATCTAACTGATAATATTCACAAGAAAAAAATATTGATTAGTAGATATTCCTACCAGTCCACTAACTATTTTGTACATCATGCATAGCTAAGCATATGCCCTGCGTTATGCCAGGGGCCTCCACCCCAATGGTTAGGCATGTATGTCACACTAGAAACATTGTGATGGCGATACAGGACAAGCCTGCATGACTGCACAACGTTGGGTCATTTCTAATTGATATATTTGTAGCGATACCAAACAGTACTGTTGTTCTCCATAAGTGGTCTGATAATGTAGGCTTGAGTTTTCATTAGTTTTTCTATCCCGTAAATTATTTAACAAGATTTAACAAGATTGCCATCCCAAACAACAAGTTCCAGATGGCTAGTAGATAAGGAAGCCATTGGCTTATCGAGAGTCCAACGATTTTATCATCTATGTGTAGCCTGCCCTTATCATATATCTGTCAATTGTATTTTTAAACGTATTCACACTACTAGCATTAGTACAATCATTTGGCAGTTTGTTCCATTCATTTAACACCAGAGTACTTTCTCATGTCCAACCTACACTGTTCCTTAACCAATGCTGCTTTGTGTCCTCTGGTTCTACTGCCTTCTTTAAGTTTGAAGAACATACTCCTATCAACATCCTCATAACTCTTCACTATTTTAAACACTTCTATTTGGTCTCCTCTTTGTCTCCTGGTCTCTAGTGTTGTCAAACCACATTGTAATAATCGACTTTCGTAACTAAGGTCTCTCATTTCTGGAATCATTTTAGTTGCTCTTCTTTGTATTATTTCTAATTTGTCTATATTATACAATATTCCAAATGTGGTCTAACTATTGCTTTGTACAGGGGTACAGTTAGCTGTTTCTCCTTATATGTGATTTTTGTCCTAATTAGCCCTAGCATTTGATTTCCTTTCGAAGCAGCAATCCCACATTGCTCTGAAACTTTCATGTCAGCACTACATGTTACACCTAAGTCCTTTTCTTGTGTGGTTCTACCTAGTACAGCATCCCTCATTTTATATTCTTCGTCCATGTTTCCATGTCCTATGTGTATGCATTTACACTTCCCAAAATTGAATAACATTTGCCACTTTTCTTACCATTTAACTAATTTATCTAGATCATCCTGTAAACTTTGTTTATCTGCATCATTAGTAACCTTTCTGAATACTTTTGTGTCATCTGCAAATTTCAGTACTTTGCTAGATATGTCATCTTCCAAATCATTTATATATATTAAAAACAGTATAGGGCTTAATACTGATCCCTGTGGTACCCCACTCAGAACAGATTTCCAGTTTGAAATCTCACTATCTACTATTACTCTCTGTCTTCTGTGTGTAAGCCACTTTTCTAGCCAGTGATTACACCATTGCCTATACCATGGGCTTTTAGTTTAAGTAACAATCTTTGATGTGGCACTTTATCAAAAGCTTTCTGAAAATCTAAATATACAACATCCACTGGTGACCCGTCATCTACCCACTTTGTCATTTCTTCCAAAAAATACATTGGTTAGACATGACCTTGCTTTTAGGAACCCATACAACTGATGTTAATCCCACTGGTCTTTAATGTTTTGGTTTATTCCTCGAGCCTTTCTTAAATAGCGGTGAAATGTTTGTTTCTTTCCATTCTGAAGGAACTATTCCTTCTTCTAGTAACAAGTGAAACATTTTTGCTAGTGGTGTACTAATTTGCTCAACAATTTCCTTAAGCAGTTTTGGTGCTATCCCATCAACTCCAGGTGATTTATTATCTTTTATCTTCTTAATTTTCTTTGCTATATGATATCTATTCAGGAGTTACAAATAACTGCCCCAAATGTTCTGATTTATTACCCTTTATAAATTTTGTAAATGGATCGGGAAGTGAGCTGATATCTTCTGTGGTAAAAACTGAACTGAAATGCTCATTCAGGACATCTGCCATTTGAAACCCGTCAGAAATATGTTTCCACTGTTGTTTTCCCGTGGCCCGACCTTATCTCGAACTTTCTGTTTACTTCTTACATAAGCATAGAAACTCTTGCTGTCATTTTTTATATTACCTGCCATTTAAATTTCAATTGTAGCTAGGTTAAGTGCCTCTTTGTAGTTTGTGTAGTCTTCTACATTTCCATTGTTTTTATATACCCTCCACAGCATCTGTTTGTGAGCAATTTTTCTAATAGCGTCTTTTGACAAGTGTTTCTTCCTGGACCTTTTTCCTTGTTTTCTTAATGGAACAAATTTCTCAATAATGCCATCAATGTCATACTTCAAACAAGTCCAGCATTCTGTTTCTGTCTTGTTCTTCAGCAAGTTATTCCAATCTATATTTGTTAGATATGTTCTCATCTCTTTATATTTGCCTTTGTTGAAGTGTTCCTTCTCCATTGTTTTTTTTATATGTATTCCCTGTTTTTACTTTTATATTAAAATGGATTTGGTTATGGTCATTTGAACCCAAAGGTTCGTGTACTTCCAAGGCATGTTGAGTAAGGAAACAATCCTGTGTTAGAAGTAGAAACTGATCGTCGTCACCTCCAGCACTCTCTAATGATTCACATTGTATATGGCCATGGTTAAAATAACCCATTATAACACATTCCCCCTTGCACACCTCCCTTATCGCCTTTTATAATTTTACATCTTCCTCTTGTCCTATGTTGGGACTACGATAAATTACTCCTATTGTTAATGTTGAGTTCCTGGTAACTATGTTACACCAAATTGCCTCCTCACAATCTGCCTCACTTTTCAGTGTTATTTCATATGCTTGGATAGATTCTTTAATATATATAATTACTCCACCTCCCCTTCTTTCTCGTCTATCCTTCCTAAACATAGCCTGTCAGTGCTAACTCAACATCTACTATATCTGTATTTGCCCATGATTCTGTTATGCCTATTACATGAGGATCAATATCTGCTGCCATAATATCTAACTCACTTTTTTATTTACTATGCTCCTGGCATTTAAGCATACACATTTAAGTTCATTGTCTGAAATTATTGGTGAACATTTCTTTGGATGTTTATTTGTTGTAGTACTCCTTTGAGTTTTCTCTGTCAGTTCCCCCTGCGCATTTAGTTTAAATATTTTATGGTACCTGTACCCTCGTCGACAACTCTGACAAACTCACACCCAAGAACTGCAGCACCCTTCCCTGTCAGACGAAGTCCATCTGTCATGAACAAGTCATGTCTTCACACAAAGTTTAACCACATGTCTACGAAGCCTACTCCCTCCTCCATACATACCTACTGTACTTGTGTGTTGATTGCCATCCTCCTACAGTTCGTATATTGCTCTCCCCTGCCTCCCATTATTGGTAATACCCCCGACAATACAATCTGTCCAACTCGTGCCTCTTTAAGTGTCTTGATCAACCTCCTGTACTTACCAACGATGGCTGACGTTCCCTCCTTCAAGGCATTGTTCGTTCCCATATACACGAGAACAGCACCTCCTGTGCCACCACCAATGACTTGTCCTGCCTTCTCTGCTACATCCTCTATTTTTGCCCCTTGTAGACATACTGTTATATCATCTTCTCTGTTTACAATTTTATCCACTTTCCTAATGATGGAATCCCCCATAAATACCCGGGCTCTCCTCGCCACCCCTTGTGATACTACATCAGCAAAGCTCCTTTCCTGTCGCACACTATGCCCCCTTTCTCTTCTATCATCAACCTTTACTGTCGTACCACCTGGCCATCCCTATTCACTCACCCGCTTACCTCTCTTTTGTTGCATACTCTGCCTCCTGTCATCTTTCTTCTTCTTATCCACAGTCATCTCCTTTTCTCTGCTCTTGTTATCCTCAACTATCCTGCCGCCTGACAATCCCTCTTCACTCACTCGTTTATCTTCCTTTTGTTGCACATTCTTCCTTTTTCCATCTTTCTTCTTCTTACCAGCTTTCTCCCTCACATTGCAACTGCTCTCCTCGTTCTCACCGCCTCTGCTATCCTCGGTCTCACCACCTCTGCTCTCATCATTCTCACCACCTCTGCTCTCTTCTTTCTCATCCTGCCCTGTCATCATCAAAATCATATGCCTTAACTCATTTACCTGCTCCTGCAGATATTTCACTGTCATACACCCCATACACACGAAATTAAAATCACCTGCCTGCACCTCCGCCCACGAGTTTGCACACCCGGAGTTTACTAAGTCTATCCAGCTGTCGCAGCTAGAGCAAGTCAAAATACGCTTCGCCTTTACTTGGCGTTTGCACGGCGCCATGTTAGAAATTCTAATTATGTTTGTTTATAATCCGTTTATAATCAATTTATAATAGGTAGTCTTCACAAAGACTGTTTTTGTGTTGTAATACACACTTTATGCTAATTTACTTATGTCTTAATTAAATGTACAACTACTGCTTGCAACTTACTTTCTATGTAACAGCTGACTATAACAAAACGTAATAGCGATCGCGCTAACGAAATTTCAGTGACCTTCTTTAAATTCCACTGAATTACTACCTACGGCTAACTTTTAACAATAAATGTTGCTAAAACAAAATATTAATTTCTCAATCTTTAATTTGTGCTAAATTAGTTACAATAATATTATGTCTCGTATTATGTACCCAATCAACTGACCAAAACATACCTTAATTATCGTTCGCGCTACCGAGTCTTCGGAGATCTACGATATAAACTACCCTAAATTACTCCTACAGCTAAATTTTAACAGCAACTATTGCCTAAACAAAGACTCTTGTAAGTTTA
This sequence comes from Lamellibrachia satsuma, assembly GCA_033239005.1. Lineage (NCBI taxonomy): Eukaryota > Metazoa > Annelida > Polychaeta > Sabellida > Siboglinidae > Lamellibrachia > Lamellibrachia satsuma. The sequence continues at coordinate 2,280,987 of BSQZ01000084.1, read as the reverse complement.
TGTTTAATATACACGTAATAATAATACTTATCCGATCAATATTCCACGCTTTAGACAAATATCCAATCCACCAAATTCAATTCCGCGTTCTCCTCAAGATTTCCCAAGATGCCTCCTCAAGATTTCCCAAGATGCCATTCCTTTTCCCACGAGTTTCAATTTTTAGCATCAACACGTTATATAATAACCGAAATCAATAGTTAACTACATGGCCTATATATTATACTTTTCCTTGTCGCTTCAGGTATTACTAATGTGTTTTTCAATAGTTACACAGATTAAGATGACGTCATTACGTTAGACGTAGCCACTAAGTTTCATTGTTATATACATATGCACTCGGACGCTTTTGAGGACGGAACTTGCTCAAAGACGCGACATAACTTCCTGGTTAGACATAGGCCACAACCAATTACTGGTAAGCGTCATTCTCCAACAGACATCGACCTTATAAGAATAATAACACATAAACTTCTATCGCGCTCCTAAATTATCGGAAAACCGAGCTCAGACGCGCGTACAAAGTACAGGGTTAGGCAATCTCGTAATGGGTATACAATGATAAAGTTGCAAACGGATTGATGAATGCGCGTCTTAAAGGCCACCATACATGCGAACCTTCGCTACAGCGATCTAACAAAACAGTTGCGTTGCGTCGGATCATTACGTAATGAGGCAACGCAACGTTATAGGCCTATCTGTTTTTTTATTGAGTTTCCTAACGACCAAGAGCTAGTTTCATGAGACGGCGTAAGTTTACGCTCAACTAAGATTTATATTATATTAACGTAACTTTACGACCAATTCTACTTACGACGTCGTATATAGGACTTACGCTGTCTCATGAAACCGGCTCCTGACACTAACGAAGAGTGAAGTGTGCAGCGAACGCATATAACCACATAATCTAAGATCACTTCTGAGTAACCGTGCGCCTTTATAGTATTTAGTAGAATGCGGCGGAGTATTCTGACACAGTTCTGGTGAGGCGGCGATGTTTACTACATGTCACAATGTCATGAAATCTCTTAAATATTGTAATGCAAATTGTAATAATACTTATAGCAAAGTAGTAACGGGTCGAATACGGAACTTAAGATTTCCCGAAGTTTATCTTTCCCGTATGGTCGCTTACAATGTGGAGAAATTTAGACAATTTTCGATCCGAAACTGATTCTCAGCAAGGGCGGATCCATATTTTGGTCAACAAGTATGGGAAAAGTATTAACATATGGTGGGGGAAACTGGTCGAATTGTATGATTACATGTTTGTGGTTCAGCGTGGATGTGTGTATACGACTTTTATGTATATTATATGTCATCAACTGCTGAGATGGAATGTACTTATCTACTTACTTACTTGCTCACTTACTCACTTAAGACCACTGGGTTCGGTTTGGGGCCGTCTTCACCAGTCCGTTCCAGGTGTAGCCCTTTGTTTTCATTTCAGATTGAAGGTCGCTTCGCCAAGTATTTCGGGGTCGTCCTTTTCTTCCCCTTCCCTGTGGATTCCGGGTAAAGGATTGCCTTTACGTGTTGGAAATGGGTTTCCGAGGATATGCCTAATCCATCTCCATGTTCGCCTTTTAATTGATTTCTTTCTGTTTGGTCCTTTCCCATATAGTGTTGGTGCTGAATTCGTGTGTCCATTCACAATAGTATTATCCCTCTGCAGTTTTCCAGTCATAATTATGTTATTTCTTTGGAAGTTTAATGAAGTATCATTCTTTCCTCCTGGAATATGGGTGAATATGGGTGAATATGGGGGAATATGGGTGCTGTCTTCACAACCACAGTTGCTTGTTTTGGTTTTGCATTATGCATTGACGTGATATGGAAGAGACAACCAATTATAATTGACGAAATATTACCACCCTCCCAAAGAAAACATGTATGGTACACACATCTATTTTCCAAAGCTGCTTGTATAATGGGGCGTAACAACAACTTTGCGTAAAAACATACCGCGAGATACGAGGGCTCCCAAAGCCAAACATGGCTCTTCCCACGTGACCAACTAATATTTCTAAATAACTGTGTAACGTATCCTGCAGCGCAAAGACGGTTGAGGCAGTGACGGTGAGCCTATGGAGGAAGATGACGACGAGATGTTGGAAGGAGACAGCGAGCAGCTATTGGCTGACGAACAGGATGCCGTTGAATGGCTAAACACAATCTCCGAACATCTAAACAACTTGCGCTTCGAGGAAGTGTTCTGCGATGCGATGGTGTTCGGCTCTGACGGACATATGCATTGGGGACATAGGTAATGTTTTCACTCTTGGTGTATATTCCATAATGGAATATAAACCCCGGGTCCACTTTCAATGCGCGGGTCTACTTTCTATCTGATATGGGGGCCGAGTCGGCACGCTGACATTGGTGCAGCAATCTACAGTGGCATTGGTTGAACGTAGGAAATGTGCCTGCTCTCTTCTCATGACTTCCATTGTCTTTTTCTTCCCATGGCTACTTTTCGAAGACCATTTTATTGATTATAATGAAACATAAGTTTTCGTTGAAATGAAAGTGTGGTCTAATACGTGTCATTTAACCAATGTGATTGTCAGTATTATTATTATTATTATTATTATTAATATTCGTTTCACGACACAATCATCCAAAAAATGCATAAATATGTTTTCAAATCTACCGCATAATATTAGTAATTGCTCTCAACTAACCAACAAGTTAATTGCATTACACTAAAACGGAAGCAGGTTTTGTATTTGTAATCTCCTGTTCATATCACCCTTATACAACACGGATTTGGGGGATTATGGAAGGAATGCGGCGGTTTCCCGTTATAATGCCGATTTGTTTCAAAGAGGGAAATCGCGATAAAGTACATATGTTCTTGTGTTCAACACATACGTGTAAAATCGAATGGCAATCATATAGCAACAGAAGAGCACATAAATCGAATGGCAAACACATAGCGACAGAAGAGCACGTATATCGAATGGCAAACATATAGTGACAGAAGAGCACATATATCGAATGGCGAACATATAGTGACAGAAGAGCACATATATCGAATGGCAAACATATAGTGACAGAAGAGCACATATATCGAAAGGCAAACATATAACGACAGAAGAGCACATATATCGACTACTTTTGATGCTAGGCGGATTTCCACCAATCCCTAGAGATTTTTGTTTTGATTTAAACTCCTATGTGTATAGCATAGCCTGATGTCAACACCCGATTGAACATATTACACGACTTACAAGTCAAATATGCGGATTTCAACCAAACAATGTGACACATATGTATATGTAAACGTGACAGTAATATCAGCTGAGTTGTATGGCGCATCTCCATCCTGACAGCTGCATGCTGGCGAGTGCCAGCAAAGTGTTGAGCGACCAGCTGATGCCGTCAGCCGATGCAGCCCCGCCCTATTCCGTGCACGTGGAGAACATATCAGGCCACATCTGGGACTTCGTGCTGGAGTTCATCTACACTGGTCGTACGACGCTGAGGAACGTAGTAGAAGCCGAAGGCGTGATCACTGCCGGGAGGGAGCTGGATATCTCACAGGTCGGTCACCGTCTTGAGTCGTACCGTTATCGTATGCGTCCCTTGGTTATGGACATCTGCGGACAACCGCAATCGTCCAGTGACGTTTCTAGCTAATTACTGGGAGAGCCATACACGGTATAAACCTTTATTTATTGATGTATTTATTTACTTTTCCTGTTGATGCTATAATTTACATTTCGGGTGTTGTGCTATGAAACAGTATGTACACGGAGCAAAGCCGTCATTCCTCACAAATAACATGTTTTTAGCAAATGACATCAGTGTGCCTCTGTGCACCTATGTTCTATGCACCTATGTTCTATGCACCTATGTTCTATGCACCTATGTTCTATTTAATCTTAATTAGCATAATATCAACACGTTGCAATTTAGTATTATTGAAATTAATTGTACTTTTATATGTTGATTTTATTACGTGATCCCGCTATACATCCGTCCGGGTTTTCTAGGTTGCATATCAATAGACGTCGTAACTAAACTAAACAGTCCTTGTACAATTGCAACTTAGTACATTTTAGTTTCATTTTACTTTATTATGCATAAACATGTTGCTCTGTAGGAGTCCACAAATCTGTACATATTTGGTAGATGTCGGATCAACGGTTCCTCTTTGTTTTGTTGACAATCGGTGGTTTTCCTATAATGTTTCCTCCGTTGAATAGCTTGCCTGTCCTTGTGTCTAATGATCAGACCGCCGGACTGCCGATCGAGAGGACGGTGTTTCGATTCCACCTACCACCAATTCGAAGCTTGGACCCCACTTTGCTTGTGTGCTTCGGAAGAGACACTAAAAGTCGTTGGTCCTTCTATGTGGTGTCCATGCCAGGGGAAGTAAAATATCCAACGCAGGGAAATGGAAACAACCTGTCGTGGACTCATTATCTCTAGAGATGGAAAACTTTGATGAAAACAAATCACTCCTATGTTAACCCTAGACAGGGCTGTTGGAGTTAACTGTCATAAGTCTTAAGTGTTGATATCGTATATTGTTATTCTGGTTTCGTATACAATGTACAGCAAACGATCTTTGTCGTTGTAAATACTACAACCTTTTCCGTATTATTCTTCTGCAATCGGGTCTTCCCACATGCAATATTTCAATTTCGTACCATGCCATGCTACTTTCATAATGGGTACCATTTCATTTAGCCACCATAGCTGACGCTAATGCGTTTCGCTTGAATTTGTTTCGGTAGGTTTCGTTTGGGCGTCCGCTTTGAGCGTTTTGTTCCAGATGGTTTCCAGAACAACACCTTCTGTGTTCTAGTTGGTGGTATTCTAAGAATATGACCTGACTGTCTCCATCGTCTTTGCAGCGTTGTAGAATAGATTGGTTTTGCATTGCTATTTTAGGAAATTCTTCTTTGATGGCAAACTCATTCCATTTGATAGCTAGCGCAAGTATTTGGCCTGGACTCTTGCTGGTTTCTGTTGAATTGTTTTGTTCATTTTCAACGTTTCCACGTTTCAGGGCAATAAAGTAGTACGTGTGTGGCGTTACTGTTGAACATTCTTATTTTTGTGTTTTTGATCTCCAAATGTTGCTACTCGATCCGCGTCTGCTTTAACCTTGTCGTTCTCCAAAAGCGGTATTATATCTCGTTAGCTTTGAAGGCATTGTTGAAAGTGTTTGTTGCATTGCTCAATAAACTGTTTTACTTGATAATTATGATGGAGGAGAAAAGTTTTCCTGGGTGGGCAGCTTGGCGGTGGATATAATATTTTATGCACATTGCATACTGAAGATATTCGTGCTGATATCTGTGTTGATATATATGTTGTAAATCCCTGAAATTTAGTCAGTGCATCATAATAAACTCACACAATAATTATTCGATAATTATTCAATGACGGTGTATTGCAGTTGGTGAATGCGGGTCAGCGTTTTCTCGAAACACACGACTCCCTCGAGAACTCGAATCATGGTGTAAAGGACGGAGGTCACCTGGGCGTAAGCAAGCAGCGCCAGAGCCGACGGGGCAGTAACGACGACGTGGAAGAGTGTATCCGTCAATGCATCTCGAACCGTCGACAGATGGCCCCTGCTTCGGCAGTCGCACCCAGTCGACACAGAAGGTATACACCCACAGCCGGTCAGCGCAGCATGTTTACCCCACAAGACGATGAAGACAGCGACAACGACGAGGAGGAGATTGAATCAAGTAGCAGCATTGTGAGGGCCGTGCCCACTGTGGGACCAATTCGCACTCGAGTTAGTGGCAGGGCGCCTGGTGTAATTCCAACCAACAGTCGATTTGCTGGCGGCTCGATCGATGTTATTCCAACTCGCAGACGATTTAATGGAGGAACGCCCAGTATGCGACCAATGCGAAGTCGATTGTTTGCTGACGATTATAGTGATAGTAATGATGGTGAGACTAAGATGCCCCGCTCTACTTATTCGAAAGCTCCGGCCAACAGGATGCCATTTACGAAAAGCGCTGCGAATAAGGAGGAGGTAGAGCTAAGAGTCATAAATCCTCGCCTCTTATTACCTCGACGTAACTTTTTTGCGGGAGATGTAAGTAACGCCGAAGGCAGTCCTCCAGGAAATCGCAGTGGAAGTCGTGCAAGAGGCCATTCTTCAAGAAGTCATCTTGAAAAAAGTCCAAGTATTAATACAGTGAGTCCGCAAGGAAGTATATTTCTTACACCAAGTCCTGTTGTAAGCACACTCGGAAGTCGCAGTGATCTAGCACGACCCTCATCGCTCCCTGTCAGGAGTCACTTCGCAAGTCGCACGACAAGCAGTCCTACAATGCGCTCCCTCAGTAGGATGGCCGCAAGTCACGCCCAAAGACAACGTGTTACTCCCGCTATCAATCTAGTTGCAAAACCTCTTTCGATATACCGCGATAGACCGAGTATACGAGTGGTGTCGTCGCAGAACGTCCGAGAACACAAACCACGGGGTGCAGCGTCAATCGTGTTGTATGACAGCGGGGAGCTGTCCACTGCCTCATTTCACGGAGATGGGTCGGAAGCTGATACTTCAGTTGACGAAGACACCACCGACCATATCAGCGCGTACCGCGAGGGAGTGCCGGTACATTCTGGAGTGTCTTACTTAAAGGTAAAAACACTGCCGCCTGCTCGGCGCGCCTCGTCTCGCGACCGCAGAAACTCTCGTGCGTTGTTGCGCGTTGCTTCCCGCACTGGCCGACCGTCGCACGTGTCTCGGATCTGCCGGCGTTCCCTGAGTCGAGTCTCTGCTCCGCTGTCACGTCGCAGCGGCGTTGTGAAGAAGCGATCGCGACGGCGTTCACAAGTCCGCTCGCCACCTCACACTGCGTCATGCTGTTGCAGCTGCTGTTGCTGTTGTACCAGCAATTGCACGGTTCCGGGCAGACATTCGCGGTATTCGTCAAGTTGTCGACGTCGAAAGAAAAAAGTGAAGGCCTGTCCCGCTCCGAAACGACGGCTCCGCTACGAAAATGTGCGCCGGCCTCGCGGCAGGAGCAGGAGCAGGAGCAGGAGCAGGACATCGAGCAGACGCTACTGCCCTAGGAAGTGGCGCAGCAGACACAAGTTGGGTAACGCGATACCATCGGTGTCGACCATCAGTGTCGCGTCCGCAGTCGTCATTCCGATATGTTCAGATACTTCCATGTCGGCACGTGTGTCCACGTCGCCACGGCGACACGTCGTTTGCCACGTTAAACGTGAGTGATGAGGAGTCGAATAAACTATCAGCCGCGTTGCGTATCGTCAGCGAATAGCGCCGACTGCGCACGACCTCTTTCGCAACAAACGGGAAACGTTTCCAGGAGAGGAGGCCGACGATCTTTGTCGAATTATGCGTTGTTGAGACTTTCGTGTTTGGCTCCTGTCCGGTCGCGGTCTGTTTTGCCTGAAAACGTTGTTTGGCTCTGCAAACCATCAACTCGCCGCTCCCTCCACAACGCAAAGCGTTCTCTATCCAGGATCGGGCAGCACTGATCTGTTTAGACATATTCGGGCGCTCTATAAGGGAAAAGGTTCGCGCAGGTATTGTTGATGAAAACAAACCGCGATGTTGAGGGCTGGAAATGGGTCGCAGAGGATATGCCGATGTGTAAAGTGTTCTGTAAGGGCTCGTGTGTCGTCTAAGAAACAGGGTTGCTGTTGCACAGGAAAACATGTTGTGCGTGTTCACGAAATGTAGCGTGTGCACGTCAAAGCATATGTAGATTGACTTTTTAGTTGGCGCACTAGTTTCTTCACAGCTGGTTCACAGCGACTGCGTTTGTTCACTGCGCTCATTTACGAGGAATTAATGGGCGTAACCCTATTTCCCCTATGACGCGTTCGAATACCTTGAATTCAGCACATATTATTTCCATGCTATGTACGTCGTGAAATAGTATACTAATCCTCGAACAACTGCTCATGTTCCCTAGATAAGATGTACATATATAAATACAAACTCAACATACTAGGCATCTTTCTATATATATTATCATGTATTATAATATATATATATATATATATATATATATATATATATATATATATATATATATATATATATATATATATATATATATATATAATATATAATATATATATATATATAATATATATATGTATAATATATAATATATATATAAATATAATGTATATATATATATATATATATATATATATATATATATATATATATATATATATATATATATGATATATATATTATATATATATATATATATATATATATATATATATATATATTGTAATATTATATTATATATATATCATATATTATATATATATATATATATATATATATATATATATATATATATATATATATATATATATATATATATATATATATATATATATATATAATGTATATATATACACATATTTAATATTATATATATATAATATTATATTATATAAATATATATATATATATATATATATATATATATATATATATATATATATATATATATATATATATATGACCCAGCAGCATAAAGAAACACGTTATGCCGCTGAACGATCACTTACTAATGAAAACTACGCTACGATTGCTGTCTCGGAGTCGTGCAGTACGTGAACGTGAATGTCTGGTAATGGTGATTTGCAAGGACAACCTTAGCTGAAGATGACCACCGCCTGGTGAGGATGCCCTTCTGTTATTGTAAACTGTTATGTTCATGCTGTTTTAAATATCGGAATATTGCTTAGTGTTAACTGGTATTTCCATGCAGTAAAGCGAATTGGCTCCTTTTCGTGTAGCAGTAGCAGAGCAGAAAAGAGCCATTTTGAGGATAATCCTTCAAATGGTACAATCATGACACTTGGCCTAGGTATTCTTGTTGAGTTATTATTCAAATCCAATCGATTAGCCACCTGAAATCCACACACACCACAGACATGTCACCGTAATCCATATGTCTTCGTCGACTACGACGGACAGCCGATGATGATGATGACGATGATGATAATACAGTATCATAATTAAAATAATGTTATACAGTTTTTTTAGGCAACCTACAATACAACAGCAACAAAGATAAAGCTATGTAAATGACTAGTGGTGGCTCCTCTCACCTGCGGATGTGAAAAGTGAACCTTGAACTCAGAAGCTACAAACCACGAATGACATGACAGAATCCCCCCAAAAAAGACATTATGCAGGGCACAGTAAAAGTGCAAGAAAAGGGGAAGGCCGATGAAATTGGGGTTCGACAATGTCAAAGAATGGACATACATGGCGCTCAAAGATCTCTAGTGGCGACGGGTAGTCGAACAATCATTTAGACGTAATGTATCAACACAACGTTAACATAGTGCTTAGAACAGTATCACTTTGTTAGGCTTTCAACATCAGCATCACTTTCGTTAAGGAATATGCTGTAACGGGAATCCTTATTCGTTTGGCTATCGGTGCCGCACGTACAAAAATATGTACAAGTAAAAAACTTTTAACTGCAGAACCACATGTATGATATGCTACCTGGAAAAAGCACCATATGTCGGGAGTTTGTTATGAGTTTACAAAGCAGATTCCATCGCAGTTCAAGAATGTTGTCGATCTGGATTCCATTTGGTGAGTATGCACCAAATACTAAAGTTGCTAGTTACGGCGGCGTCAGTAAGCATCTCCAGGGCGTTGTTGACATCACTATGTGCTGTGAGGTAAATATGCAGTCTATTTCGAGAGAACCTCCCAATTATTTCGGACATAAGATGAACACGTCATTTTGATGTTTGCCGCTTTGCCAGAAGTAAATTGCGCAAACACGTCGCGGAGAGGTTAACTACTTTATCGATCAGTATACGCTTATTTTGAGAACTACCAGTGGATTCAGTATTCATGGAAATGTAGATTTTGTCATTACAATTAATGTTCTATGTAGCTATGTATTAGCAAATACAGTATTTCAATAGAGGTTACATTAAAATCCAAAATGACCGCCATGCTGGCACGTCAGCAAACAAAAACATTGTCTTTCTGCTTCCTTACAACACAAACTTTCAAAAACGGAATTATTTTGCTAATCTCCTGCATGAAACCTGATTACACCTGGCATCATAAAATATCATCAAAGTAGCTCTACGTGAAAAAAAGAGTTGTATGAAAGGGTTTATGTTAGCATAATTAGCTTCAGCATGTTAGTAAACATATAAGTAGGCAATGAGATCACTTAAATGGGAAACTATCTATCAATCTACGTGTCGAGAATGGTCATCGGACGTGTGGGGAGCGATGGTCGTGTGGTAGAGCGACGAGATTTCGGTCGTTGGTCCCTTCTATCTGGTGTCTATGCCAGGGGAAGTAAAAGATCCCACACAGGGAAATGGAAAAAACCTATTGTGGACTCGGTGCGCCCCATAGAGCTGGTGATCTCGATCTCTAAACTCACTACACTATCTCTCGGTTTAGCTGCGATCAGCTGTAAAGGGAGTATCGTATCAAGCATCAAGCATCGGCAGGAGAAAGTGACCGCCATCTTGGATTTTCACGTGGCTATTCGATTGCATTTGAAGAATGACCCGGTGAGATTGCTATATCATTTAGTAGTAGCACTGCAGATCTCAGCACCCCTTGCACAAAAATATAAATATTCCAGAGAAAAGTATTTATTGTCAAATGCAATAATATATATCATATGTAACAGAATATTGTTGAAAGGTTGCAGCAAATTCATAGATACTGTTGAAGATGCGACCCGACCCGTTCATTTGTAGGCACATTTGAACGTGTTTACACAAGCCAGACTCGGTATGCGTGCTATCAATAATAGGGATTCGCGATAGTTATCAGCAGAGTGAGGGACAGACGATGATTTACGATGCATCTGAGCGAATTTCTTGGGCGTCTTTGTATACGATTGCTAGTATCCTGCAATACCACATCTGTCACAACCACTTCGATACTTGCTGTAACGCTGCCAGCTCTGCGAAACGTTTCAATCAATGCGTTTACCAAATTTCAAGGAGGCAATCTTCTTTAAGCATTTCAGAGGTATTATAACGGAACTATGCTGCACCAAACACACTCTTTCTTCCAATGTTAGCACCATTCTATGGGATTGCCGAAGGAATTATTTATTAACATCGGACTAGGAGAAGTGTGTCATATCAACAGCATAAAATAAATGGGGCATTATATTGCATTAACAATAAATACAATAAAACTTAAATAGTGTATAGATTATATATATATATATATATATATATATATATATATATATATATATATATATATATATATATATATATATATATATATATATATATATATATATATATATATATATATATATATATATATATATATATATATATATATATATATATATATATATATATATATGTATATATATATATATATAACACACACACACACACACACACACACACACACACACACACACACACACACACACACACACACACACACACACACACACACACACACACACACACACACACACACACACACATATATATATATATATATATATATATATATATATATATATATATATATATATATATATATATATATATATATATATATATATATATTTTTTTAATTGGGTGGAATTTATAGTAATGCACTCTTGCACATGCACGCTGTTGACATAGCATGGCAGCCATCTTGATAGATAAACGCCATATTGAACAGCTTCGAGGGTATCGCGACTGAAGCGGAGCCATTATGTGATCGGCTGCCGGGTGCCGCGTCATTTGTTGAGTTTTCCTTGAATCCACCCGTGTATTGTTATATGCATAACTATATACATCTATTGTGGCGGCAAGACTTGTGTGCAGCTTGGTTTGTGACAGAGAAGGTACGCGAAACTACATAGGTTACACGCATAATATTGGAACAATGGATATCACGTGATTGACACAATGTTTTGTTTCTTTGTTTCGTATGCTACTCCAGAAATACATTTAAGATGCTTGTGATAATATTATAGTTAGTACGTATTATTTATTTAATATATGTCACTGCATACAGCACCAAGAAACAATATTTGTGCTGACGACAGTACTAGAATATCCCGCTGAAGCATAGTATTATTATTATTATTCATGTGGGATTGTATCATCTGACATTCGTTAATATGAATGATGCTTCGTGTTCGTCTTCCAATGTTCTACACCACTTCTGGGTTGAGTTGAACATGTTGTTATAGCGATATTTTTTATGATGTCTCCGGTGACCAAATACGGGGCGGGGTAAAATGCGAATATAGATGGAATCGACTGACTAATAGCTAAGTTAGCTATAATTACTGCTACCTACTGCAGTACCAATAGAAAAACGTTAACACGAGAGAAAATTTGTTTTGACGAGGAGACTCGATCAACTAGTGGCATTTGATGTTATAAGTATTATAGTCATAGGCTTTGTGTGTGCAACGTTTCAGCTGCTTGACTATGCTTGCTCCATCGAGCAATGCGTGCAAGCCCAGATTTGCAAACAAATACGGTATGCTCCTTTATTTCAGATATCGCTAAAAATGGCAGTTTGACAACAATAGTCATAGCTGGGGACAACAACAGCGATATTGTATCGCATCGAAGTGGTAGCGCATCGGCACACCGAGGAGAGCTACTTCGAGGCAAAATGTTCATCCTTCTGCCCGTCTTGGAGCACTAAGAGGCGCTTAAGTGCGAGCTTCTAGCGTGACCAGCAGTGTTCAGTCAGACACGTGTTGCTAGAACAAGATCGGCGCGTGCCGAACGACAACTTTCACGCGTCTGCATGGCTCGGAAGACCGCAGCTCGGTGCCAGTGTTCGGCTCGACGCTGGCTGGAGAAAGAGTTCAACCACTCATGCTGTTGCCCTTTTGTGGTGAGGAAACGGCAAGCGTCGAATCTATGGTGTACGAGATGCACGAAAAGGTGTTGCCGCAGAGTAAGATCAACAACGTCTCAACTATCATCCAAGTCTTCGCGACGTTCGCGCGGTGTCACGCCATCCTCAAGTGCGAACACTGAGAGAAGTATGCGTCTCTCAGTAAGCACTTCACGGTCAAGTTGTCACGGCCAACGCCGAAAGGTGGCTTCGAAAAAATGTGGGACTTCATCGACACATTGTTCAGTTAATGCCAAGAGGCGATCATCGACGCAACGGCATCCGTCGAAACGTGTACCCAACAAGAAGTGTTGTTGCAGAGTAAGATCAACAACGTCTCAACTATCATCCAAGTCTTCGCGACATTCGCTCGATGTCACGCCATCCTCAAGTACGAACACTGGGCGTCTGTCAGTAGGCACGTCTCGGTCAAGTTGTCACGGCCCACGCCGAAAGATGGCTTCCAAAACATGTGGGACTTCGTGGAAAAACGGTTCAGTTAATGCCAGGAGGCGATCATCAGGGCACCGGCAACCACCGAGAATTGCACCCAACGAGAAGTTGTCGAAGCCACAAGCAGGTACTCTCAGAGTATCGCCATCAGGCAACACCTTGATGTCTCCAACGCCAATCACTCTCAGTTTAAAAGACATATCTCCGCTACAGAAATGTTTCCCTGGAACTTATGTGAAACCGCCACAGCGAATAATACAAGAACGAAGTTTAGGTACTAATCGAAGCGAATATAATCATAAGTATTCCAGAGGTACAGGCATTGATACGAAACGGCTGGAAGTCAAACCAAGTCCAGTTTCACGGCCCATACACCAATCAGGATATTGCCGGCGTCATCGAGATGTTGATTCCCAAAGTGAAAACGTTGACTTTCAAGACGGCCATAGTTACACAGTTACGTTTGATTGTTGTGAAAAGTGCGGTCACGTAGAATCACGACCAACTTCACGTCGCATGCCAGACACCACACGTCGTGTTAATAGCCATCCGGTTAAGAATACTGCTCGACCGGGAAGCAACTGTTTCCAAATAGAGTTAAAATTCGTGTAGATAAAATGGAACGGAGACGGGTAACATCGGTAGCAACCATTTCCATCACACTAAATCGGATATCTAGTCGAATATGGTCATAACTGTTACGTTACTATTTCCAAAACGATATCCGTAGAGAGGAAGGTGCCGAATGACAACCGTTTAACGTTGATGTCCTCTGGGTGTTGGAAAAGATGTATCGGATGTGCACAATCAGCCGGACATTTTTGGGATGATTTCTGAATAAATGTTACAGTACGGTGTGCGGTAAGACATTTCAGAAGAAAAGGTTAAAAGAAAAAGGGGGTTCGAAAGGGGTTTGAACCCCCCGAAGCCCACGAGGACGAGCATGAGTGGTAAAAAAATTCACTTTGACGAAGAAGGGAAACTGGTGTCGTTTAAAAAGTCGGATTGTTTACAGGTAGAGTTGTGTTGTGTAGTAACGAATCAATGTGTCTACGTATGAGAACGATTAAACCGGCTTGATGCCTTACGTGATGGGCGCTAATCGACACATGCATTCTATATATCTTCGCGTTGGCCACGTTCTGCTTGCAGTACAGCACCCGCAAGTTCTCTTGCGTCCGGCGTCCTCGGAATAAGTCCATCCCTATAGTCCTATTGAAAACACACTCGGAAATGTTTTTACTTGGATTAGCAAACATGACATAATGTGACATACAACGGTCGCTGTCAGGGGGTCCGTATTCCATTATGCAATATGGACCCCTCACCCTATGGAGTTAGGTCCCCCACTGACGACGTACAATATTGATTACAATGGCATAACCATAATTTCTATGATCATTTCTATCATTTCTATTTCCTGTCATTAAATGATTATTGGTCATTGATTTTGCACGCTACAAACGCCCATAATCTAGTGTGTGCTCCTTGGGTTATAATACTTTAATAAGCATAACTAAGATATATTCATTCATTACTAAACCTGTAAGTCTTAGTCACAGTTGTTCCACATAAACCACTACGAGCTGATCATGTGAGATGAAACCTTCACCTTCGACCTTTGACCTGGACGGTCTCTTGCCCTCCTGGGTGCCTTGCAGGATGGTTTTTGCATTGGTGTTGTGTCGAGTGATGTGGCCAAGCCAGAAGAGCTTGCGTCGTTTTACTGTTGCCAACAAGGGCTCTTGCTTTCCAGCGAGGGAGTCTACTTGTTGTCTCACATATTCGTTTGTCTTGTGTTCAATATACGTAATGCGGGGGAGTCTCCTGAAGCACTTCGTTTCAAATGTTTTTGTACGCGTCTCATTTTCTCTGCTATCAGAGTCCAGCTCTCGCATCCATAGAGGAGGATGGATACAACAAGTGCTCTGTAGAGTTTAAGCTTGGTTTTGAAGCTGATGCCTTCCAGGTGTTGTTAAGTCTTGACATGGCAGACATGGCCACTCCAATCCTTGTATTGATTCCATTTGTTGAGGTGTCATCTTTGCCTGAGATGGACCCAAGATATTTTAAAGAGTCTACTAACTAAATTTTTTGCCTGTTCATCATGGTGTTAATGGGGGTGTTCTGGTTGGCAGTGTTGACAAGTACTTTGCTTTTCTCTGAGCTGACTTCCACACAAATACCTCACTACCGGTCGTGAAGTTCATTCTCGCTGCTTCCCATAAAGTCAATATCGTCCGCAAAACGAAGATTACTAAGAGGTCTTCCACCAATAGATATGGTGGTGTTGTAGTCTTGGAGGGTCTCCTGCATGATGTTCTCGAGGAATGTGTTGAAGAGAACAGGCGAGAGTGGGCACCCCTGACGAACTCCTACAGTTGTACTGAAACGTTCTCCTAGTTGGTTATTTAGATGGACAGCACTGTTTGAGTTGGCGTGTAGTGCTTGTGTGATTTCTATCAGATCTACCTCGAAGTTGTAGTTTCTCATGACTTGACATACGCCTTCGTGCCAGATACGGTCAAATGCCTTCTTAAATTCAATGACATTGTGGATCAGGTATTTTTGGTTAAGCAGGTGTTTATCTATGATCAATCTTACTTTGAAGATCTGCTCAGTGGTGCTTCTCCCGGCCTTGAATCCAGTCTGTTCTTCAGCCAGTATTTCTTCTGCTTTTCCTTTGCATCTGTTCAAGGTGACTAGTAGCATGACCTTGCTTGGGTGACTGATGAGGCAGATAGTTCTGTAATTTTTTCGTAGTCTTAGATTTCCCTTTTTAGAAGTGTAATAAGCATGGATTGAGTCCATTCTTTGGGTCATTCATTTGTTTTCCAGATCCTCTGGCATAGTGTAGTAAGGACCTTTATTATTTCAGGGCCGCCGTGTTTGAGCAGCTCTGCTGGAATGTTGTCGGCGCCGGGTGACTACCCTCCTTTCGGTGTGCGCAATGCCTCCTCTACTTCTTCGTTCATCACTTGCATGTCGTATTTTTCATAAACACTGCTGGTTTTGTTTTCCAGTATGCTGGTCTCTGGTTTCAGTTCGTAAATGTAGAGCTCTTGTCCGGTCCAATAACCTTTAAGAGCTACTCGTGTGAGATGGTTAATTCGTCACCATGTTGACTCATACAAAGTCACTGTCAAAAGTAAGATAGCAAATCTTATAACACTAACAAAAAAATAAAACAAACGAAAACAAAAATGCAAATGCAAAACCTGAGCAGAATAAACAAACATATTCAGACAAGAAATAATTGCCATCAGTGGTACTGTCTAAAAATATCTTCGTTCGTATGATATGAACCCGGAAGTGATTGGTCCGCACGATCTGTAATGAACATCGGCGCCATCTTGCTGAACGTATGTGTAAGGGTTGTTACCACCATGTGACGTGACGTGACGTAACATCACGTGACGTGAGAACGGAAATCACGTAGTCGTTGTCTGACGGAATCGCCACCATGCGGTCGGCTGCCTGATGACGCGCTTTTTGCACAGCCATTTCTTTGTGTTCGGTGCAAAATGACATATATCTTGGCGGCAAGGCTTGTGTGCAGATTGCTTTCCGACAGAGAAAGTACGTGAAATTTCCACTCAGTTTATGTGCTAAATATTGGAACAATCAACATCACGTGGTTGACAACAATGGTTTGTTCCTTTGTTTCTTGCGCTACTCGGGAAATCCATTTCAGATACTTGAATAATTTGCAGATATTGTCAACGTAATATGTATTATTGCACACGTCATCCAGAAAACATCGTCGTGTCTTTGTATGGCGACAAACACACCTGCAACGTCCCGTTCAGAGAACGCATTGTGCCATAAGATATTGATGTGGGATTATATTAAATACTTTTTTATTCGACATATTCCTTTCGTTGTGAATGTTTCGTTTCCGTCAGGCAATGACTGTCGTGGCAAAGATACACTATTACAATGTCGTAGACATGTACGCCCTATATAGACTAGAGCGGCTATGAGCAGTAAATTCATGGTTACGTCTTGGAGTTCCTAAACAGCGTAACATGTTATTCGTTCTAGATAAGCGCAATTATCCAGCGTTTTTCATTAAAGTATCGTTCCAACTAAGATGGCTCAAATGTTGTCTTGTGCAATTTGAATGAGAACGTAATGTGTATGTAATATAGTACATAGTACAATTGTAGATACATTTAAGCGAATTATAGGTGGCCTATTTCAATATGGCCCAAACAAAAGACGTCGTATGGTCCAATTGGCTATTTTTTTTAACATTAAATAGACAAGCAAGTAGGGACAGGGATGTTGAGATATTGTAATGTTAGATAATGAGTTAACGTAACATATTACAAGTGTGTTACATGGATGAAACCACAAAACTCTGCGATATTGTATATTCACCCATACAGTATGACGTCACTCATGTCAGTAATAATGCATATTTTACACCCCCTAAATGCTTAAATATTATGTATTTAGTTTTACTCCATCAAGTTGATGAAAAGGGTGTACTTTTTTCTAACTTGCGGCGACTTCCGCTAAAATGGCCACAATAGTACGTTAACTTTGTCAGCACAGGAGTAAACCTAAGATAATGAACTAGACCATTCAAACACATAGGACATATATCGATTCTTTTCCCAGCATCCGATGTCTGGAACCATGGGCGTTTTGCCCCGCCTTACTCTATAAAAAGTATATCGTATTTTGAGTGATTGATTGTGCTACTCCTGGCGTTATTATCAACAATCTACGCATTCTAAATTACACGTGCGGTTGTTTTATAATAACTACTTTCGATAAACTAACGCTGCTTTTGACGACTATGCGTGTCATGTCGGCAAGTTTTCGGCAGGGAATGAACATTTGCGTTGTAAGCCAAAGCCCACCGTAAGTTAGCTGCGACACTTCATACAGTTGTTTAACATGATCTTTCACTTCACTTTAGTGTAACGGTTTTGCAAGAGGTACTCGAAATAAATATTTGTTCACACACTGCCTAGCTCGCTAAACGAAAAATAGAAAATCCAAACAATAAATTACGTCATCTACATAATTCGTTTGAATGTAACTAAAATTGCACATATGTACGTATGTACTTATGTTTTTAGATATATATATATATATATATATATATATATATATATATATATATATATATATATATATATATATATATATATATATATATATATATATATATATATATATATATATATATATATATATATATATATATATATATATATATATATATATATATATATATATATATATATATATATATATATATATATATATATATATATATATATTACGTTTTTATTCAGATTGCACACACAAATTGGAACATCATTTGAGCCACCTTAGTTACAACAATACTTCAATGAAAAACGGTGGACAATCGCAGAACGAATAACGGTTTGTGTTTGTACGATGAAATGATGATGACCGGGGCATTTGCACGTTACGAAGTTACATAAATATGCACAATAGCCTTTTTAGTCTATATCATATCTCTATGGTTTTGCACTACTTCTGATTTGGAACCCCTCTTACTTTAATGATATATACAATGTATCCAATGACCAAAGGTGGACCAGTGGACATACAAAGCAAGCGTTCTTCGCAGTTGGGTGGGAACTAATCCTACCGACAAATAGCTATTGTTAGTGCGGATAACCCATGTGAATCATTGGCTTTGACAAAGTGACCATGTCGCAGATTTATGTTTTGGCTAGGATAATGCGGTAAGCCAATGGACAAGCTCGTTATGGTTCAGTGAGTGTGTATATAATGCGGTAAGCCAATGGACATGCTCGTTATGGTTCAGTGTGTGTATATAATGCGGTAAGCCAATGGACATGCTCGTTATGGTTCAGTGTGTGTATATAATGGGGTAAGCCAATGGACATGCTCGTTATGGTTCAGTGAATGTGTATATAAAGCGGTAAGCCAATGGACAAGCTCGTTATGGTTCAGTGTGTGTATATAATGCGGTAAGCCAATGGACATGCTCGTTATGGTTCAGTGAGTGTATATTCGTACAACTACAAATAAATCAACAACAGGAGTATATATAAAAAAATTCCTGTTATTAATAGTATAGTAAATAATCACAAATTAATTATGCTGAATGGAATTACAATCTACCAACGTCCAATATTATTAATCACTATCAAATCACAGTTTACATAATAATTCAAAGTGTCTTCCGCCCTTGCTGGCGTTGCTTCTAGACAGTTCCAGCGAGGGTGGTACCAAGCTAGCCGCAACGAATGCAATCAATCATTCGTCAGCGATTGCAGTCAAGCGTAGAGCGTAGACTATCGATGGAGGAATCACAAGGAGGCTTCAGCGCGTCTTGTTTAAAAGTATTTAACCAGATTTAACAAGATTGCCACCTCGAACAACAAGTTCCAGATGGCAAGTGGACAAGGAAGCCATTGGCTTATCGAGAGTCCAACAATTTTCTCATCTATGTGTAGCCCGCCATTATCAGATATTTGTCAATTCTATTTTAAAACATATTCACACTACTAGCATTAACACAATCACTTGGCAGTTTGTTCCAGAGTACTTTCTCATGTCCAACTTACACTGCTCCTTAACTAATGCTGCTTTGTGTCCTCTGGTTATACTGCCTTCATTAAGTTTAAACAACATATTCCTGTCAACATCCTCATAACCATTCACTATTTTAAACACTTCTATTTGGTCTCCTCTTAGTCTCCTGGTCTCTAGTGTTGTCAAACCACATTGTAATACGCGACTTTCGTAACTAAGGTCTCTTAATTCTGGAATCATTTTAGTTGCTCTTAGTTGTATTCTTTCTAGCTTATCTATGTCTTTTTTACGATATGGCCTCCATGCTTGAATACAATATTCCAAATGTGGTCTAACTATTGCTTTGTACAGGGGTACAATTAGATGTTTCTCCTTATACGTGATAGTTCTCCTATTTAGCCCTAGAATTTGATTTCCTTTCGAAGCAGCAATCCCACATTGCTCTGAAACTTTCATATCAGCATTAAATGTTACTCCTAAATCCTTTTCTTGTGTGGTTCTACCTAGTACAACATCCCATTTTATATTCCTCGTCCACATTTCCATGTCCTATGTGTATACATTTACACTTCCCAAAATTGAATATCATTTGCCATTTTTCTGACCATTTAACTAATTTTTCTAGATCATCCTGTAAACTGTGTTTATCTGTATCATTAGTAACCTTTCTGAATAATTTGCAAATTTGAGTACTTTGCTAGATGTGTCAACCTCCAAATCATTTATATATATATATATATATATATATATATATATATATATATATATATATATATATATATATATATATATATATATATATATATATATATATTAAAACAGTATAGGGCCTAATACTGATCCCTGTGGTATCCCACTCAAAACAGATTTCCAGTTTGAAATCTCACCATCTGCTATTACTCTCTGTCTTCTGTTTGTAAACCACTTTTCTATCCAGTTGATTACATCATTGCCTATAAGTAACAATTTGTGATGTGGCACTTTATCGAAAGCTTTCTGAAAATCTAAGTAGACAACATCCACTGGTGACCCGTCATCTATCCACTTTGTAATTTCTTCTAAAAACATAAGAGATTGGTTAGACATGACCTTGCTTTAAGGAATCCATGTTGAGATGTATTTATTAATTTATGTTTTACGAGGAATTCTACCATGTGGTCTCTAATTAATGTTTCGAGTAATTTACATACAACTGATGTTAAACTCACTGGTCTGTAATTTTCTGGCTTCTTCCTCTATCCCTTCTTAAATAGTGGCGTAATGTTTGCTTCTTTCCATACTGAAGGAACTATTCCTTCTTCTAGTAACAAGTTAAATCAGTTTGCAAGTGGTGTACTAATTTCATGCCAGCAATCGTCGCCCAGTCCGGACATCGAATAGTTCTCAAAGAGGCAATCGGTGTAGTAATGTTCACCGATGCATAATTGACGACGACGACGAGATAACGGCGAAATAATCGTCTCTTGAATCAAGAATAATGCACCGACAATTATTGTCTTTGCACGTCGAAACTCTTAACACGAGACATGTGTATAATAACATTACCTTACTCGGTGAATATATTCTGTTCGAACGAACATTGCTTTACATTGCATTTCTCATAGACAATTTATCGATTTACATGACGATTCACTTCGTGAATAATCAAACGTCTCAGATGTCTGATTTATCTCAATTGTCTGACCAAAATATGTGGCGTTAACAGTGATTGTACTTCTTCTACCACCTAAAACAGTTGTCGTCTCATAATAAATCAACCAAATCATTTTAGTGCATACATGACTGACGTAGACCACGGAAACTCTTGGTTGTCTAAATAACTTGAAAGTTGACTTGTGAAAAGTTACGTTATAGTTGCACCATAAACACCCCAGTATCAAACATTAAAATCAAATAATATCCTACACAAAATCTACATCATAAAAATCTAGAAAATACACGCATAATGATGGTGTACACCAAAGTGCATCTCGTACAAGATTTACAACATAAAAAAACATATTTCCTTTATCTCAACCCATTGTCGAAACTGAGAACGTAAACATATCTGCTTCACCATTATGCTGTCACCAACACAATATTTGTTCTCCACCATAATTAAATGCTAACACAAGGATAAGCATTATCAGTAAACAACGAGGTTTCAAAACATGACAACATTTTGTTTATCTGTTAATTCGCTGTAACAAATATTTTTCTGAAATCTTGATTTGCCATTGGTCGCTATTCGGCGCCACCAACACGACTCTCAATCACTAAGTCCCATCGTTAGGTGGCTTAAGTAAACGAGCAGATTGTATACAACTCACACGATCTCCGATCAGTGACGTGCTGTTATAATGTGTTAGTGATTGCGTGATTGATGCATATATTGATGTTGTTAGAAAAACAATATATTCTAACTTCAGGCTTTCGAAATCGTGTATCTATCATGTTAGGTGCTTCGATATGTTTGTTTCATCCTACAATGTAAGCTTCGACTTACTAACAAATACGGTATGTGACTTTATTTCAGATAACTCTCAACATGTCAGTTTGAAAGCTATGGTCACATCTGGCAACAACATCGGCGATATTGTATATCGTATTTGAACGACAGAACGAGGGCAGCTACTTAGAAATAGAGAGGTCATCATTAGGTTCGTCTGAAGGCATGTACCTGGGCCTGCGCCACCAAAATACAGCGTGATCCTGCGGTCTTCAGGGTTCCACAAGTTCTGCTTTGATAGAACGAGATCGCCACGTGTATTACGCCAAGGATCTCGCCTCTGCATGAATCTGCCGACCAAGGCTCAAAGCCGGTGTTCGGCTTGCCGCAGACTTGAGCGTGAATTCTCCCACTCGTGCTGCTGCCCTTTCAAAAGAAACCGGTATCCGCCGAATCGATCGACTGCGAGCAGAAGGAGAAGTTTGAAACGGCCATCCCGTTCACGTAAAACAGTATCTCGGACAAGGTGTAATGTCCGTTCGCCCCGTATCACCCCATCAACAAGCAGGAGCACATTACGTGGCTCAACAATCACCAATCGGTCAAGGTGTCGCGACCAATGCAGAAGTGGAGCTCGGGAAACACGTGGGTGTCGGTCCAGAACCCGCATCTGTTCCAGTAATGCCTCGCCATCGAGAGCTAGGAGACGACCGTCAACGCAACGGCCAAGGCTTGAATATATTTTGTTATGTCCAAGCAGACCCGCGTGTCCGGGGAAAAGACGCATCACTCCATCAGAAAGCATGAACACCGACAGGAGCGTGGATTTGACAGCAAGCACCAATCGTTCGGGAAACAGGATCTGTTTAGATAAAGTCACAACCAAGAGAAAACGTAGGAGAATATCCAGTTCTTCCTCGTATCATTCGTGTAACTGGAGTTGCACGACAGAACCGCCCTCGTCAGAAGTTAATACCGACCGATTCCAACCGTTTCCAGACGAGACACTTGTGTACTCAGTACAACCCGTGTCACGTAGTATTACAAACGAAGCCTACATCGCTGCATCACACACTGATTCGCAATATCAGGAAGGTGAACATAAAGATGACCGGCGCCACCGAACAGCTTCAGATCGCGATTCTAGCAGCCATGAAGTCGAACCAAATTCCTGGTCCATCTCCCAATCACGAGATCATCATTCTCATCGAAACAAAGGTAATCCACATATGCGAGACGAAGAGATTGATTCGGAGAGTGAAAACGGTGACGTTCGTAACTGTCAGTGCTACACATTGAAGTTAGATTGCTGCGATGTTAGCCCGGTTTCACGACATATCTCTCATTCACCAAGTTCTCGTCATTATCGGAAAGAACGCCTTCCTAATCCGCAAGACGCAAGCACCGATGCCGTACATCGGAAAACTGATAATCGCCAAATAGTTGGAGGTACCTCACATCACGTTCGAAGCCAACATATTAAGAATGCTGATGAGAAACATAACATGGAACCTCACTCTTTTAATGAGAAACATATGCGAGACGAAGAGATTGATTCGGAAAGTGAAAACGGTGACGTTCGTAACAGTCAGTGCTACACATTGAAGTTAGATTGCTGCGATGTTAGCCCGGTTTCACGACATATCTCTCATTCACCAAGTTCTCGTCATTATCGGAAAGAACGCCTTCCTAATCCGCAAGACGCAAACACCGATGCCGTACATCGGAAAACTGATAATCGCCAAATAGTTGGAGGTACCTCACATCACGTTCGAAGCCAACACATTAAGAATACTGATGAGAAACATAACATGAAACCCCACTCTTTTAATGAGAAACATAACATGGAACCCCACTCTTTTAATGAGAAACATAACATGGAACGCCACTCTTTTAATGAGAAACATAACATGGAATCCCACTCTTTTAATGAGAAACATAACATGGAACCCCACTCTTTTAATATACAATTAACTTGTAATTTTAGACCAACACGTATCACCGACAACGACTGTTTCAATCACGCCAAGGCGAATCGTGGCTAGGAATTTTGCAATAAACGGAGGATGTACCAGGACAATGGTATATTTAATTTAATTTATTGTACGAAACACCACTTGCATTTCTTGCATTTCAGACTCAAAGTCAATTATAAACATAAATATTATAAACATAAATAATAAGTAATAAAAACAATTGGAAGTTTTTAAGCATTCCCAACTAAAGTGAATAAGATTGCAGAAATTATTCGTTATTAAATAACAGTGAGTAGAGCAACTGTCGTGTCTGTCTGCGTGATATATGAGTTAAGTAGAGTTGTTTTATTGGTGGTAGTTACATTCACAAGGGGCAGTAGAATTAATACTGTAATTTTAGACACCCGTAGCCTGACCCAACTGCCACTTCAGGCCGTGGGATCATGCTATATATATATATATATATATATATATATATATATATATATATATATATATATATATATATATATATATATATATATATATATATATATATATATATATACATAATGGGAATATGTGCACCTGAAAAGGGGTAATTTGCTTATCGATTAGTCCTGCCCATGATACCCAGTTCCCTGATATCTGGGAAGCAGTCATGCAAATGCACCTAAGCATCTGCCCAACTAGATGGCACCTAGGGAGCTGGGTGTAGATTTACCACCTAACTCGGGTGCCTGTCATGCAACTGGCCACTGCACTCTTCTTTCTCCGTTGTCGCCAGTTTCTGTTCGTGTTTCAGCGGCCGCGGGTTCCCCTGCGTCCGGCGGCCTCTTCAAACCTGCCACATCAGGTTTGTCCTCATCAAAGGAGCTCGGCGTTCAGCTCGATATTTTCCAATGAACATTCCATTAAGCCAGCTAAATGGTTCCTTATATTCAGGTACAGCGCTTTGAGCATTTTGTGTGGAAATTGCGCTTTACAAAATAAATATTATTATTATTATTAGAAGAAGAAGAAGACCTTACACGGGAAATTGTTCAGTAGTTTGAGGGGGTAAATATATATGTATGTATGTGTCTGTATTTCTGTTTGTCTGTCTGTCTCTCTGTCTGTATGTATGTATATGTGCATGTTTGTATGTATGTATGTATGTATGTATGTATGTATGTATGTATGTATGTATGTATGTATGTATGTATGTATGTATGTATGTATGTATGTGGATGTGTAGGAATAAACACATGTTTACATAACGTACAATATTCAGCAAGGATTATATAAATACTAGGCGTTCACAATGGTTTATTAAATTAACGATGATGCATTTCGTATGCTATCAGGGTCGAATCCAGAGGGCATGTGTGGTGCACGCAAACACATTTCACAGCATGTTCGGATTACACCATTTTGAGTCTTAATTTTCAATGCTCCCGGACCCCTCTAGCACAGTTCCGCGCCTTTGCGGCTCGCTGTACAAATGTACACGCCCCAACAACAATTCTGAACCCACACCTGGCTACGGTTGTAGCATCCGACATACTTTTTGAAATACTTATGTCACATTAATTTGATGTTTTAAATGTGAACTCCAAATAAGACTAAATGCATATATAATCTGATTTTATATGATAATGATTTTAAAGAATATGTCATGATTTCAGAACATGAAATTATATTATAATATAATATTTATGATAATGCTTTTATAATGTATCTTTTTAATGGACACTGTACTTATAAATTACACTGTACTGTATACACTCAGCTGATTTAGTGGTCACATTTTGAGCAAGGGCCATGAGCGCCCTGTGTTCGCGGATACTCGCACTATGCAAGACGTCATCACTGCTATTGTTACTTCGAGAGTGTCGTAACTACAGTGGCGCCACAGTACAATTGGCTGCCGAATGACGCGACATTACGACTGTCGTTTCCGGAATTCTGCTGCGCAATGTGAAACACACGATGATATTCGTTCTGACGGCTGTTCTTTTGTGCAGTTTGCTTCCCGGCAGAGAATGTAAGTTTGTAGAAAAAATATCAGTCACTTGGAACAACGAATATCACGTGATTGAACAATACGATTGTCGTTTGTTCCACGCAATGCTTGTGGACTACAATATGTCCATAGTATTATTGCCAATTGTTCGAATTAATTGATCTCTTATTGCATAATTTGTAGTCGGGAGTAGTTCTCCCATCTGTTCTAAGTAATATATTACTGATTTATATACACCTCGACAAAACTATGCATGTACAAAATCCTATGGACATTAAACGTGTCTCATTGAGATGAACATTTACTCTGAAATTGCATAGCATGCGGAGTATTGTGCTTATTAAAGAATCCAACATTTTCGGATTTATATGGTAACATTCGATATTGCATTATATGTTGATAACGTGAACACTATGAAGATAACCTTGGTAGTTAGGCAGAACAACAAGCTCCAGATGGAAAGTGGACAAGGAAGCCATTGGACTATCGATAGTTCAACAATCGATCATACGTGTGCAACTCGCCCTGATCAGATGCATATTACCCAGGTGGCCAAATTATATACTTTTATGGTGCAAATGGACAAGAAGTGCTGTAAAAGGTTTGCCTCAAAAATTATATATGTATATATCTATGATCACAACCTTGTAAGCAAGCTACTGGAAATATGTAAACAGTTCTTAAGCAATGTGACCCTATATGTGAAAACGTGTTTTTCTCAGCCATCACAAACTGTGAAAACATACGTATGTGCCAATTAAGTCACGCATGTTTGCTAAATTGAGCCACAGGTGTCCCACTGCTGTTACATTAGTTTACGCAATGAATTGACCTTACAGTGAGGCAAACGTATTGGAATTTGCAACGTTTCCATTTAATTTTAGCATATTTGTACGTCATGGAATAACTTTGATTCACATAGCCCTCGCTTATGAATACTTTGATTACATATTTGTATGTTGTGGAATAACATTGATTCGCACAGCTCTCCTTTATGAATACTTTGATTACACATTTGACTTTAAGCAAATTAACGGGACACATATAATTTTGTTGTTGTCACCACTAGGTCAGGTAGGTCATCTCACGCCTATCTCCATAGCAGGGATCGAACTTAAGGCTTTCTCCAATGAAGTTACTAATGGTTGCTGAGCAGACTAAATAATAAACAACAAAGTAATCTTTCTCGGACATGCAGTCAAATACAGAAGAGCTTTCCACTACCGCACAAACGATTGGACTCAAAGCCAGCATAACAAAGCACATGAGGTTGAATAACAGGAGAAAACATTGAAAAGGTAGAGGAGTTCAAGTACCTGGGATCCAAGATGACTGCTGATGAAAGTTATAAAAGAGAAATACGCGCAAGACTGTCGAAAGCTGGCCAAGCATTTGCTACACTCAGAAACACCTGGAAATCAGGGAAATGTTTTTCAGAAAACGAAAATACGCTTTTTCAAGAGCAATGTTCTTAGTATCCTCCTTTATGGATAAGAATCCTTGGAAATGACAAAGACTATCGACCACAGACTTGAAGTCTTTCAGAACAGATGCCTTCGCAAAATACTCAAGATATTTTGGCCTAACACCATCTCCAATGCAGAACTCCACAGAAGAACATCAACCCAGCCCATCACATTGGAGATAAAACGATGCAGATGGCAGTGAATTGGCCCCGTCTGGAGAATGCCGCAGACAGCAGTAGTCCAAACTGCTTTCAGATGGACACAAGATGGAAAACAGGTGAGAGGAAGACCGAAAGAAACCTGGAGAAGAACGGTGGAGCGAGAAATGAAAGAACATAACCTGACCTGGGGGAAAACATCAAGGGATAGACTGCAGTGGCGTGATCTGGTGTCGGTCTTAAGTGCACTTCCGCGCGAAGAGGATTAAGTAAGTAAATAAGTAGTTGTATATGTCCACATGTTTGAAGCTATGTACAGTTTGTGCATTGTGCACTGGAAAGTTGACAGTTGAAAGAAACACTTGAACAGAGTATTGTCAGTTTCAGTTAATTGTCACTGTCTGAGTCACTGCTATCGCTGCAGTAAAAATATGCAGTATACATCGCACGGTTGCATTTTTTTCACCGATCCCTGGCAGAGGCAGCCTATGTATAACATGCAGTGCTATTGT
This sequence comes from Lamellibrachia satsuma, assembly GCA_033239005.1. Classification (NCBI taxonomy): domain Eukaryota; kingdom Metazoa; phylum Annelida; class Polychaeta; order Sabellida; family Siboglinidae; genus Lamellibrachia; species Lamellibrachia satsuma. The sequence goes on along the minus strand of BSQZ01000084.1, from coordinate 2,252,602 downwards.
TGGCGCACGAACAGCTCTTGCCATTATCCAGAACCTGCCCATATTCTTCAAACGGTGGGATGATGAGCTTGCAGACCTGGGCACTCTTATCTTATCGTAGTCGTCAAAGCCGCACGTCTCAAACGCACAAGGAAATCATCTTCTGTTGGTGGTAGAAGCATCAGCAGCGTTGACTTGTTGTTCAGAAACCTGTACACCCTGAACTTTCCGAGATCGGAGGTTTCGAATACGTCACCTCAGTTGGTGTACACGGCTATGACAAGCTGCTTTGCCTGGTTGGTGACATTCTGGTGCAATGTGATCCTGGTCTTGATCCTTGATCGGCGAAGTTTTCCAATGCAGAAATGTGCGTTGTCTCTTTGCGTGTAAAGTGTGGATAACTAGTTGTATATCGTCCACTAAGGCTACGAAGGTAGGGAAGTGAACGACATTGTGCAGGTCCCTTCCCGTTGATGGTAGACAAATCGGTGAAGCCTGTCAAACATCTCCAGAAATGTCAACCAGAAAACCGCTGTTGGGAGATCCTCTAGGGATTTCTAGAATTCTAACCTCTGGTCCTGAAGAATCACAAGATGTGGGTGGGATGTTTGGATTTACTTCAGCTGTTCTGTTACATCAATGGTGTTCTCAAGCAGTATTTTCAAGAGAGCTTCAATGGTTTCCTCCCACATTTCGAATGCCTCCCAGTACAAACGCCACACTCCCTCATTCATGATTCTAAAAACCAACACCACAAGCAACTATCCAAATTAATATACAGTTATTACAATTCGTAATAACCGTCCCAGAAACGTTAGCAGTGGTCCTGTTATGTTTCTTTATTCAATACGTTAAAGTGCGTATTTTCATACATTGGTTAAGATGGTATATTCTATTAAGTTTAGGCTTCCTCGGCTTCCAAGCTATGTTTATCCAATTTAAGGTGATTCTGTGTTATTACACTTAACTAATATACTGAACTTTACTAATATGCTGCAGAAATTACTTTCCGGTGTTTATAACATTAACCCGTCCATTTTGTAGGGTAGACAAATGGTCGCTGTTATCACCCAAAAAGGGTAAAACTTTCAGTCGGAAAGGGATACAATGCTAGTTCGCAATGAGGTTGGACGTATGTGTTTTATGACTTCCTACATATTTCCAGTAGCTTGTTTACAAGGTTGTCCACCCAGGTTGTGATCCTGGATCTATATAGATATATATATATTTTTTATGGATGCAAACCTTTGTAACATTCCATGTCTGTTGGGCACGTTTGGCTGCCTTGGTATACGTAAGTTTTATATTAACATATTCACACTGCTAGCATTAACACAATCAATAGTTATTTCATTCCATTATTTCACTGTTCTCAGAGAGAGAGAGAGAGAGAGAGAGAGAGAGAGAGAGAGAGAGAGAGAGAGAGAGAGAGAGAGAGAGAGAGAGAGAGAGAGAGAGAGAGAGAGAGAGAGAGAGAGAGAGAGAGAGAGAGAGAGAGAGAGAGAGAGAGAGAGAGAGAGAGAGAGAGAGAGAGAGAGAGAGAGAGAGAGAGCGAGAGCGAGAGAGATACTGTCTCAGATACATTATTTATTATTTTTTTTTAATAAAGCTACGTTGTCCTATTTAATTCCCCACTCTTAAATTATTTTTTTACAGTTTTCCCAGTAGTATAGACACATTACTGTTTCCTCTGTTTCCTCTAAAACACCCTCTATGCCCAAATATGTGTATTCTTGCTATTTATATCATATGTACTTAACTAAAATGAACCCTAACTAACTCTAGAGACTGAACTACACAAAACCTCTGGGTAACTTCTAACAAGCATGGTTTCTTAACATATGCAGCGATGGTTTGTATAATTCATATGCAATACCAATATTTCTTTTATTCTTAGTTGCACGCTTTTCCCTCCAGTTTCTTTAGGCGAAAAGACAGCAAACGCAACATCAAGTAAGAAACGTTGAGTGTGAATCGCGATTGGTCGTAGGTATACTGTGCGACCTGGAGAGTGTGCCGGAACCCCGTAATGGAGACCGGAAATGCAACGAAAAAAAATGTGTGCTGACGTGCGAAGACAACTACTTCTTCTACTACGAGGCCACTTCATCACTCGATGTCACGTGTACACCAAGCGGCAAATGGAACATCACTCGACGCACCCCCGACTGCATCGGTACGTACACGCCCATGTTACAAGGTAACACAGATGCACTTTACTAGTGCATCAACATTGTTATAATAAATCTACAAGTAATTGTGCAAAGACACGAACCGATTGGACCGAAGGTTACGTTTGGTATACCTTTGTATCGTTCAAACAACTGTGTGGGGATAGCTACTTGAAGGAAGCAAATCTCTACGATGCAACATACGTGAAGTACATTGATAGTGTCTAACATGATTGCTATTCAAAGCTACCAGAAGACAAGGCGGTTTATTGAGCTATCACGCGTAGCACGTGTGCCCTGCACGATATGTTTATTGAGCTATCACGCGTAGCGTATGCGCCCTGCACGAGGTGTTCAACTGCTAGCAGCGTGAATATGTTTAAAAACAAGGTTAACACATATCTCAGGAGGGCGGGTTATAAGTAAATGAACATTGTTGGACTCTCGATAAGCCAATGGCTTCCTTGTCCACTCGCCATCTGGGCCTTTGGCTTGGATGGCAAATCTTGTTAAATGTTGTTAAACTCATTCGAAACACGACATCTAGCTGCGTCACGCTGCGCTGACAAAAGCGCGGCATATTCGTTGTATCGTGACAAAAGCATACGTTGAGAAATTAGAGTTTGTGCTGTTGGTCAAAGGACATCTGCATGAAGCAAATAGACAGCAAAAGTAGGTTCTCGTTATGCCTTACGAACCAAACCCAATCTTACGAACCAAACCCAATCTTGTTAGATTGATTTCTCTTGTGAAAAGGATTTATTTATTTGCAGAGTAATGTGGTAAGGTTCTAGAATGAACATTTAACACATTGTCACGAGCTATCAGCTATTATTATCATTCTCTGCGACTATTCCTCCCAGGCTATTTTTGTTTGTGGCATTCTGCAGCATTGGCCGACAAAGAACACCATGTCGTCGTGGCGCCTTTCGGATACACAGGCCCATCTCAACAGATCGACATCGATGTTTGCCAAATATACTACATGGAGTATATCGTGAATCAGCTGAATGATTTGGCCGTGAAGTGAGCGATATGTGCCAATACATATAAAGGCGGTCTGACATATATTCGTTTTGATATATATGACTAATTATTTTCTGTTTCCAGTATTAATGTTTATCATCGTAGTCGGCTTAAGCAAATGTATTTATGATGCAGCAGAAAATCATAATATTTAAACAATAATGAGCTACGTTGAAATGTTTTTTATATTGTTTTTATATATATATATATATATATATATATATATATATATATATATATATATATATATATATATATATATATATATATATATATGTACATATAGATATATACATATACATATACATATATATATATATATATATATATATATATATATATATATATATATATATATATATATATATATATATATATATATATATATATATATATATATATATATATATATATATATATATATATATATATATATATATATATATATATATATATATATATATATATATATATATATATATCATCATCATCATGCTGTCAGGCGCTATGCGACAAAGACTGCTTTCATTTCTTGACCGCCGCACTCCATTTAGTTCTCTGCTGTGAGAGTGATGTTCATGAGTCGGTCTTTATGTCTCTCAGCTTGAGGTTTCTCTTGATGGTATCCTTGAACAGGAGACGAGGGCGTCCTCTCTGTCTGTGACCAGAAGACAATTGAGAGTAGAGGATCTGCTTTGGTAGCCTGTCTGATGACATCCTCATGATGTGTCCAGTCCACAGGAGATTATTTTTGATCAGAAGATCTTCCATAGAGGGCAGCCCTATCCGACAGAGTATTTCCTTATTAATCATAATTACCTCTCAAGAAACTTGCAGTTTGTTTTGGATATTTCGACTGCATCTCGCAGTCTTCTTCAGCAGACTGCTGAGAGGTTTCTTGAGAGGTAATTATGATTAATATTAATAACCAAGAAACCGGATCATCTATCCATTCAAGGAGTATTTCCTTGTTTGCCACTTTGTCCTTCCAGGTTAGCCTCAAGATCGAACGCAGATGTCGCATCATGAAGGCATGCAGCTTTTTCACCTGTCGTCTGTACACTGTCCAGGCCTCGGCTCCGTATAGTAAGGTGGGTAGCACAATTGCGCGGTAGATCTTGCCTTTGACCCGCGTGGACACATGGTGGTTGTTCCAGAGTCTCTGGCGTAATCGGCCGAAAGATGCGCTAGCTATGGCCATCCTCCTCTGTATTTCAGCATCAACGCGTCCATCAATTGATATAGTGCTTCCGAGGTAGATGAATTCCGGAACAGAGTTCAGCTTGTTTCCATCAACCATGATATCCTCCTCTGGGGTTCTTGTAGAGTTGGGTTGGTACAGCACTTCCGTCTTCTTGATGTTAATCTTCAGGCCGAACTTCTTTGATGCATCGGAGAAAGCATCCACTATTCTCTGGATCTCTTCAGCAGAGTGGGCAACCAGTGCACTGCCATCTGCGTATAGCAGCTCTCTCACAAGTATCTGGGTAGTCTTGGTCTTCGCTCTGAAGTGTGAGACTGTATATAGACGCCATCTCCCATGCCTCGGAAAGCCTCGACGAGCATTGCTGATAGGAAGATGGAGAAGAGCGTGGGGGCCAGTACACAGCCTTGCTTGACACCATTGGTAACACCGAACGTTTCCGAGACTTCCCCTCCAACACTCACATTCGCCATCACTATATATATATATATATATATATATATATATATATATATATATATATATATATATATATATATATATATATATATATATATATATATATATATAAACGTATATGTATATAATTGTATTCTACATAGCTAAGTGTGAACATGTCATGAATAATGACAGAGCTTGGTGTACTATCTTCCATTTCGGCAAATGCACGTCACGTTGTTTGTATAATAATTTAAAGAAATGTTATTTCATTTTAATTATAT
>BSQZ01000084.1:2242500-2245000 GCA_033239005.1 Lamellibrachia satsuma | reverse complement strand
AACAATTATGCAGTAACCGGGTTATTGACCATTGTAGTACCATGTCCCTATGGCATGTATTATTCGGTGAAAACTACGACTTGCGTCAATTGTGAGAAAGGCTTCTTCAAGAATTCGACGGATCGCCATCCGTGTATGCCATGCAATAAGCTGGTGCCACTTACCAAGCGGGAAGGCGCCCGGTCAAGCGACGAATGTCGCGACAGTATGTACAGCAGATACGACCAACAACAAGCAAGGAAACAATGACATATATAAGTCAATCTACATATACCTTGACATGCACACGTTACATTTCATTAACACACACAACATGTGTTCCTGTGCAACAGAAACACTGTTTTTTAGACGACACGCGGGCCCTTACAGAACACTTTACACACCGGCATATTCCCAGTGACGCACTTCCAGCACGCACGCACGCACGCATGCACGCACGCACGCACACACGAACACAGAGACATACACACAAACATACACGCAACTGCACACATATACACATACACGCGCGCGCGCACGCACGCACGGACGGACGCACACACATGCACACACACGCGCATGCAGGCACACACGAGCGCTCTCACCCACTCACTCACTCACTCACTCACTCACTCACTCAATCGCTCAATCACGCATTCACTCATTCTCTCCCCACCTATCTATCTATCTATCGATCTATCTATCTATCTATCTATCTATCTATCTATCGATCTATCTATCTATCTATCTATCTACCTAACTACCTATCTATCTATCTATCCATCTATCTATCTATCTATCTATCTATCTATCTATCTATCTATTTATCTATCTATCTATCTATCTATTTATCTATTGATCTATTACCTAACAGGATATCTGTCTGTCTGTCTATCTATCTATCTATCTATCTATATATATATATATATATATATATATATATATATATATATATATATATATATATATATATATATATATATATATATATATATATATATATATATATATATATATATATATATATATATATATATATATATGTTTATATCTCTATATATATGTCTCTATATATATGTATATCTATATATATATATATATATATGTGTGTGTGTGTGTGTGTGTGTTGTGTGTGTGTGTGTGTGTGTGTGTGTGTGTGTGTGTGTGTGTGTGTGTGTGTGTGTGTGTGTGTGTGTGTGTGTGTGTGTGTGTGTGTGTGTGTGTGTGTGTGTGTGTGTGTGTGTGTGTGTGTGTGTGTGTGTGTGTGTGTGTGTGTGTGTGTGTGTGTGTGTGTGTGTGTGTGTGTGTGTGTGTGTGTCTGTCTCTCTCTCTCTCTCTCTCTCTCTCTCTCTCTCTCTCTCTCTCTCTCTCTCTCTCTCTCTCTCTCTATCTATCTATCTATCTATCTATATATCTATCTATCTATCTATCTATCTATATATATATATATATATATATATATATATATATATATATATATATATATATCAATCTATCTATATATCTATCTCTCTCTCTCTCTCTCTCTCTCTCTCTATCTATACCATCTGTCTTCCCATATATCTTTCGTTCATTTTGACATCGTGTACATTCGAATATACGATGCGTTTCCAAACACTTTGTTTACAGAATACGGTCGAACAATCAAGGATATTCAAAAGTCCCTCGCCGAAAGCAGCAGCATTATTATGATTATCGTCTCGGCAATCGGTATCTTGGCATTCCTGTATTTGACGTCGGAGATAGCATTGATATTCAGAGCCAAATATGTCGCTAAGCAGAGTAAGTGCGGATTAATGTATTCAACCAGCTAACTATATGGTAATTGATACCTGCCGAAACGATCCCAGAGTTTGACTCCGCGCCATTCCGCGAGTGAAACAATACACTGGTGTTGCTTTCTTTGCAATCCACCAAACTAATGATGATGTCCTTGAATGGATAGATGATCCGGTTTCTTGGTTATTAAGCTGGAGTAGGACTGGTGGGAGCTCCTGGCCGACGTCTCGGTTCAGTGTAGGTTTGTTTCTGTGGATGTTAATCGCCTCCTTTATTTTTCTCCTGTGCCAGTTCTCCTCGTGGTCTAGAATATTGACGTCCTTCATAGAGCACTGATGACCTGTGTTCAGTTTGTGTTCACTTATAGCTGATAGGGGTTGGCGACAAGATAGATGTTCTTTGATTCTTGTGCCAAGTGTTCTGGCTGTTTCTCCTATATAGTGTTGGTCACATTCTGGGCATTGTATGTCATATGCTACCCCACACTTTGCTGCCTTTGCTGTTCTGTCTTTTGGGTGTACCAACAGTGACCTCGGGGTGTTGATAGGTTTGTGGTAAACCGGGAGCTCCCACCAGTCCTACTCCAGCTTGTGTCACATGACATTGGTCATGTGACACATCCGTAACTTCAGTCTGCTGAAGAAGACTGCGAGATGCAGTCGAAATATCCAAAACAAACTGCAAGTTTCTTGAGAGGTAATTATGATTAATAATAATGATGATGTGTTCGCGTTTTACCCAT
>BSQZ01000084.1:2230000-2232500 GCA_033239005.1 Lamellibrachia satsuma | reverse complement strand
ATGTTCATTTTCTACAGCAGGGCACGAGTCATTGGAGAAAGTGTATAATTTTCCATTGTCATTACCCCATTTTAATTATATTCATTAGCAAAAATGTCTATCCACCGGACAGGATAACTTGGTAGTTCGTAAGTGTTTACCAAATTTCAGGATACACAACATTACCATATATATATATATATATATATATATATATATATATATATATATATATATATATATATATATATATATATATATATATATATATATATATATATATATATATATATATATATATATATATATATAGATATATATATATATCCATCTATGCCTTGGTACTGGGTGTGCCAGTCAAACTCTTGATGGCGTCTTGAAATTGCGACGTAATTTGCAGAAAATACGCATGACGTTGACGACAATTGAACGTAATTGTTCGCGTAGCGTTGCGGACAATTGTACGTAATAACTACAAAGGGTAATTCGTTCGTAGAAAGTGTAATAGTTGGGTGAATTTCGAAAAAATGTAACTGAGATGACCCGATCGTGTAGTCGTAGATGAATCCATGAAAGTGTCTAGGTTGAGTAGCACAACCTACATACAACCATTCACACATACACTTGCTGGGTAATAGTAAGATTGTAATTACAATTATTGCGTTCATAGTTTTTAATTGGTTCCCTCCTTCGTGTACCTGAATGAACAACGAGTGGATACTCCACAACACAAGTAGTTTACCGTAAGCGATACATTCTAATTACAGGAACCTCATCCATCCCATTCTCCAGTAACCATAATATAACTATCCAATGATATACGTGTATGTCAATAGCCGTATTTCATAGTATGATTTATTTTTATAGAGGCGCAGACCACTTTGGCCCATATTCAAACTGATTTATTACCAGATCCGGTAAGAAATAATTGAACAGTTTTCCGATGATTTCGCCAAAACTATATAAATAGAGGAATAACCTTGAAACAGCTTACTGTGGTGAAGAACGACGGTGTAATTGTGATCGCTTCAGGTTATTACACGTTTTATAATGTGTCATTATTGTCAACAGTATCATTATGTAATGCACACCTCCATCATCATATCGTTAGCACAACACATTCATGTGCACTTTATTATATACTTATGTTAGGTTCGACACTTAGCAAGTTTCCTCTAAGTAATCAACAATCCACTAATTTTGTCGCGCCTTGATGTCCTACCTCCGTCAGACAACGATTGGCTAGCGTCATCGCTGTGTAGCTAGTGGCAGTCAGGATGTATTCCAACTTCTTGTCAACAGCGTTACACTGTTCCATCCGTTTCTTCTTGCCAAGCCATAATCCAAGAAGACAGCGTCGCTTGTGCAGTAGCTTCGAATTCATCATTTAGTAAATCAATTTAAGGTCATATGAATTACACTGGGCGTCGTGCGTCACATATAAAAAGAGGATTTGGGCGTAAATGGGAACAATGTAGTTTGCAATCGGAAATATGAGGTGGCCAAGACAATTTGTAAGGAACTAAACGGAACAATTATGGTAAGACGCCGTGCTACAGCCATCTTTATGTACGATATTTCCACAATTCGTACCGTAATTATACTAAGTATTCATTTATGTATGTATGCATTATGTGTATTCAGGTAAGTGTATACGAATGGCAATATATGAAAAGGATATAACACTCACTATTATCAGCACAAATATATATATACGCCGGAGGGGAGTTAATCCAAAAGGCCTGTCCGTAAACTGAAACTAGCACATATCCCTTGTGAGCTAAGAGAAGTGCTCGATCCGATGTGAAAGAGCAATTGCTCGGGCATTATGCCGACTTGGTGTTCCTAAGTAAAGCATGCTGCATGCAGTTCATCTATCACTGAATCAACTACGGCATGTTTCAGCTATATAAGAATACCGTTCAGTTAACTCGGAGGAGGTGTCGGAATATTATGTCAGCATATAAATTCAGCAATTCAGTATATACCTTCGTCGTCGTTTAACCTTTCTTAGATGAATTAGCGTCACACACATATCGACGTCCTCGTCGTTTGGGAATTCAAACTTCATTACAATTTATGTCATCCGTCCTCTCTTAAATTGGTGAATGAAATGTTAGCCGAGAATGACCTGCAACAACACGTTACAGAATCCACCCACGGACATGAGGGGGCACACTATTGACATGGTGGTATAACACGTGCAGCTAGTCCGATCGTGTCATCAAGGACAAAGTACCTTAGCAGGATATATGATCACTGTACAGTGGGCTGGACGAGGGGCATGGAAGGAAGTGGGACGTTTAACATAGAGAGTGAGTGCGTGCGGAGTGAGGGGCAATACATGGAGGAGAGGAAGACGGCGACTGAAATTTCAGGACTGTGTGAAGAGAGATAGAATTGGGGAACGATAGCCTAATATGGCGGCGGGGAGGGCGGGGTGGACACGGGTGGTGGAGACGGCAGTAGAAGAAAACGAAAGTAGAAGAAAAACATAAATCGAGGCCATGAATCGATGCCT
>BSQZ01000084.1:2217500-2225000 GCA_033239005.1 Lamellibrachia satsuma | reverse complement strand
TTATTTCGCACACAATTTGGTCTACTGTTCCTTTAAGCATCATGATGAGAATATATATATTAAATGATGATGAGAATATATATAACAAATCTAGAGACAAGTAGGTTAAGATTAGATCAAATAAAAGTGTTTTAGACATTGAATGGAATATATATATATATATATATATATATATATATATATATATATATATATATATATATATATATATATATATATATATATATATATATATATATATATTCCATTCAATGTCTAAAACACTTCTATTTGATCTAATCTTAACCTCCTTGTCTCTAGATTTGTTAAACCACATTGTTTTATGCATTCTTCGTAACTTAGGTATCAGTGCTGGAATCATTCAATTACTCTCCTCTAAGCTTGTTTATAGTAGTCTAAATAAGCCCTAACTATTGCTTTATGCTGAGGTATAATGAGCTCTTTTCCCTTGTATGTTATATTTATATATATTATATCCTAATCAACCCAATAATTTGCTTACCATTTGAATCTACAATACCACGCTCTTCTGAAACTTGCATATCAACACGTATTGTTACTCCTATGTCCTTTTCTTTTGCTGTAGGACCTAGAACTGTATCTCCCATTTTATTATTTGCATACAAGTTCCCGCGTCATGTGTTACAGCATTTACATTTCCCAAAATTGAATAACATGCCATTTTTCAGACCATTTGACTAATTTATCTAGAAATGTTGTTAATCACCATAATTTTTAACCTTTCTAAAAACTGTTTTTGTCATCCGTAAGTTGCAGTACGTTGGTTATTATATTATCATTCAAGTCATTCAGCTATATTAAGAAAATAGGTCCTAATACTGATCCTTGCGGTGCCCCACTCAAAACTGATTTTCCCATCTAGTACAACACGCTGTCTTCTTTCAGTTAGTACTTTTTCTATCTAGTCTATTATGCCATCCCCGATACCATGGGCCGTTAATATAAGTAGTATTTTTATATGGCACTTTGTCGAAAGCTTTCTGAAAATCTAAGTTGTTATCTACTGGTGACCACTCGTCTATCCACTTAGTGATTTCTTTCAAAAAAACTTTTATATTTGTTAAGCATAACCTCGCCTTTAGGAATCCATGTTGAGATGGATTTAGTAACTTATGCGTAACAAGATAGTCAACCACATGTTCTTTGTTTAACCTTTCTAATAATTTACCAATCACTGATGCTAAGCTCACTGGTCTGTAATTATCTGAATTGTTCGAACCCTTTTTAAGTAATGGTATGATGTTTGCTTTTTCCATTCAAAAGGAACCAATCCCTCTTTTAATAACAAGTTGAACACTCTTGGAAGTTCCATCCACTCTAGGTAATGTATTATCCTTCATGCGTTTATTTTCTTAGCTATCATTTCTGGAATTACAATTAACTGTCCTAAATAGTCCGATTTAGCCATCTGAAATTTAGCATTTGGAGCTAGTAATGAACTCTCTGGTAAACACTGAGCTGAAGCTTCCATTTAGATCCTTGTGATGTTATATTTCCAGCACTGTCTTCGAGTGGTCCAACATTGTTTCATTTGCTTTGTTTACTCCTGACATCTGCATAACAACTCTTACTGTAATGTTTTATGTTATATGCTAATTTTTGCTCATAGCCTCTTTTAGACTATGCAATTTCAGTCGTAGCTGCATTAAGTGCCTCTTTTTAAGTTGTGTAGTTTTCATCCTTTCTGGTACGCCTACGAACCATCCACATAGTTTGTTTGTACGCTATTTTTCTAATAGTAATAATAATTTTGTATTTTTGTTTTTGATTGGACTTAATTACTAATAGTTATAGTTAATGTTAAATTTCCTTAACTATTCTGCACCCTTCAGCTTCATCACAGTCTCCTTCAATTTGTAATTTCATATCGTAAGGCCTGAACTACATTCTTTAATATACATAATAACCCCCCCAACCCGATCTCTCCTAAACATAACATATCCTGGCATTTCTAATTCAGCATCTGCTATGTCATTGTTGGCCCATGATTTGGTTATGCCAATTATGTGAGTGTCAATACCTTCTACCATAATGTTTAATTCGTTTTTTTTATTTACTATGCTCTTTGCATTTAAACCCAAGCATTTATAGCCAGGTTCAGAAATGTTTTCCGGATATTTTTTTACTGGTTTATATGTACCAGTGGCCTCTTGTTTTGCTTGAGGCACTTGGGACCCTTCTCCGCTTGTTCAGTTCCAGGCCACTGATTCCCCCCCTGCGCTTTTTCAGTTCGAGGCACCTGGGTAACCCCCCTGCGCTTCCAATTTAATGTTTGCTACCAAACATATTTTTGATGCTACCCATGTCAGTGTCGACTGCTGCTGAGAATTCATCCTCAAACACTGATGCACCCTTTCAACTTAGATGAAGCCCAGTGGCCTCTTGTTCTGCTTGAGGCACTTGGGTACCCCTCTCCGCTTGTTCAGTTCCAGGCACCTGATTCCCCCCTGCGCTTTTTCAGTTCGAGGCACCTGGGTAACCCCCCCCTGCGCTTCCAATTTAATGTTTGCTACCAAACATATTTTTGATGCTACCCATGTCAGTGTCGACTGCTGCTGAGAATTCATCCTCCAACACTGATGCACCCTTTCAACTTAGATGAAGCCCATCCCTCAAGAACATGTCTGCCCTCCCAACGAAACATCCCCACACGTCCACAAATGCAACTTCCTCTTCTCTACATAGCTGCTGCAAATGTCAAAAGCATATATTGTATTTACCGTTCCTTATGTTGCATGTAGCATAATACATTGACAGTTTTATGTTATTCGGCAATGGCAACCATTGAGGGAATCTGCTATATTATACAAGCATACATTTGCAAAGGCTATGTTTGGATGATGGTTTTGGCTGATATATGTATTTACCTTTACCCGATTACCTGTATTAGTGCACTTAGTATGAATGTTATTCGCTAAAAAAACATTTTTATTACCGTTACTCTTTACTGTTTCTTTCGCGAGAATGGCCCATGCAAAGCGCACTATTTTGTGGTCAGGTTTTGTCAGCTTAGAAAAAAGTGAAATCGCAGACATCATAACTCATAATTCACTCACTACATTTATATTTTAATAAATGCACACCGCTGCTGTGATTAACGCATTGAGAAATACAGATAAATCCTTATTAAAGCGAACGCCTTTTTTGAAAAGCGTTTATTCAAACAACGTTAAGTAAAAACATTTAGTAAAATACAATGTAAACAAAATAAACTTGTAGGTGAAATGTTTGATAGGAGCAACACAGAAGTGAAATACTCATAAAGGTGTGCTACTCCCTTACTGCACTAGCAAAAGCAGTTTGTGCCAACGTAGTTCAATGCAACATTTTAGCGAAACATGCGTTACAAAAATGCATAACTAATTAAGTAATAAACATATAAAATCATATACAGCATATCATTTCGTTGTATATATGTTTAGATAGTTAACATATATGGTGATCACAAAATCTTTCGCACAATTTATTTAGTTAGTAGCTGGAATGTTTCACACCATGCTTGACATGAGGTATACGTGATGCGTATAGATCCAATACGGAATGTCAACAGGCATTGTTCTTTCATATCTATCGTCATAACAAATTATGACTGCGATATATCATAATCGCCACCCATAACACATATATTTTATGTTACCGACACTTAGTCTATTAGTAAAACAAACTATATTTTGTTCACCGGATAATGTATACCATCTTGTCGATGCATCATTTTATATTATATCGGACATGAGTAACTTCCAATTTGCAATATGTTGATATAATGTACAAACTATGAATTGTAGAACGAGCATAAATTCATTGGTATGTATAAGAAGTAGATCTACCACGAGGGCTCACCTGCCTTACAGTATTCTTCTCGTGCATGGAAAACCTATACTATATGACATTGTTTCCGAGGGAGTTTCAGCCATATGTAATTTGTTTCCGAGGAGGAAAGTGTTCTTTAGGGGAGAAATACCATGTCTTACTTGTAGAAAATGCTCTCAAGCACTGTCCATGCATCATGACCGTGGTCACACTGAACATGACGCATACTGATAATGGTTAGGCATTGTTCACATAACGTATACGTGGAACACATTATGACACATCGGCAGCACGTATATGCAGCCATTTTTCTCAGATATCTGTGTTGTATGACCAACATATGGCGACGTAATCTACGATTAACCTTTACATGATTCGTTTGTTTTCATGTTTGTCTCCTTCACATGCAGCCGTTGTTTTCCACCTGTCTTCTCAATATCACTCACTACCAGCCATGCAGTCGCTTGAACGTTCACATGAGTTTAATCGGTTCATTGGCATAACTAAAATGCATTGAAAATGAACAAGTGCACTATGTATATATATATATATATATATATATATATATATATATATATATATATATATATACGTATATATATATATATATATATATATATATATATATATATATATATATATATATATATATATATATATATATATATATATATATATATATATATATATATATATATATATATATATGTATATATATGTATATATATATATATATATATATATATATATATATATATATATATATATATATATATATATATATATATATATATATATATATATATATATATATATATATATATATATATATATATATATATATATATATATATATATATCATTGAGTAAATGAGAAACCACAAGAAAGAAGCAGGCATTATTTTCATCGACTTCAAGCATTTGACTCTATAGATAGAAACAACATGTTCCAGATTCTCCAGGCGTATGGCACCCCAGAGAATATCGTAAAAGCCATACAGATAATGTATGTATACACCTCTGCAGTTGTACTGACTAACGAAGAGGAAACTACAAATTTCAACATTAACAAAACAGTTCTCCAAGGAGACCCTCTCGCCCCATACCTGTTCACCAGTCTTCGACTGCGCCCTAAGAACTGCGATTGGTGACAGAGAATTAAGGATAAACTCTAACCAGACGCCGAAGCACCTGACATCCACCCTCCCGTCTCTCTGTTCGCTGACAAGATACAAGAAGGAGAACTTTTACTTCATAAAGTGAAAAGAGCTTCCAAATCTACTGGACTATTTGCAATGCAAGCTAAACAAAATACATGCATATAAACCCGTCTGCTAATGATAGTATACACTCGTCAGATGGGAGTCAAATTGAGAAAGTAGAGGATTTTAAATTTAAATTAAAATTACGACAATGACACTCGATTGTTCACCAGAAGTGTTGTTTTCTAACAAGAAAAAAAAATTATCATAGGGATTTTATGTTCGTTGTAATATGTTGTCGAAATGTGGGCATAACATGGCACCTCTAGTATTGCAATGTGGTGCTTTGTGACATCCATACACGGTGCAGTTCATATTATACATATTAATTTATAATAACATTAATATTACCTTGCCGACGTAAGTTATTGCATTAATTAAATGACATACATTTTATTAAAATGACACTTCGGAAGGTCGTGTTTGAAATGATTTCGTCTTCAACTAAATTGTATCAAGCTGCAAACATGTATTAACTATCGGTCTAACATACTTTCTAACCACATTAAGCAACATAGTCACGTTGACCACATCCGTCTGTCGAAGCAGATAGTATGTCACGTGCACAAACCCACAAACCCCGCCTCTTCCAATGCACTCTACACCTGAATCAGCACCAAAGTGTTTACCATGTTTGGGCAAAAATGGCGGAGGCGTTGGCAATGATATCATTGACCCTTACACTCAGAAGTTGGCAATAAAATAACGTAGTTGTCTATATATGGTTTATTATAAACTGAAAAGCATATTACATTTGGGGTTATTCTAACGGTTGGGGTGATGTACATGGGTGTTGTTAGTATTAACCAAATGCCCGTCAGGCTTAGCCAATGGCATCGAAGCAGCATGTGACGTCATCCTCAACGAGATCGACAAGAATGCAAGAGGGCGGACGGATGCTAGTGTGAGAAGAATATAATACCGAAAATCAGGGAAGAAAAGTTACCAACATCAAAGAAGAGGTAAGTGAATAGTCACTCATCTTCTATCCTAACGAAGTTCGTTTTGTGTTAGTTGTGTGCAAAGCACAAGTAATTGCTTGTATGTGTCTTAAAGTATGCTTTGGAGCCTAATGATGTGAATATTCATAAAAAATGTTGCTAACATACGATCAATTAATAAAAAAAATTATATAAGATAGCACACGCAACATGTATAACATTGACAAAAAACAATATCAAATGCATCAATGGAAATCGCAGTATTCTGTGAAGTATTAATATTGCAATGCTGAACTACTGTGAATCATATATGATTACAATAAAATGCGAGGATACTAATTTTGAATAGAAATTACAGTACGTCGCGTAATTATACTATTTTGTTTCGCAGGTTTTGTATTTATTGTAAAAACAATCGAGAATATGCCAATGCGATGTTCTTGAGAGAAGCGTAGGCACACATATATAATGTATTGTACGTTCCATTAGTTTTTTCTTAGCTGAAAGTTTAAAATGCAGTGATTTAATGCCGTTGAATATAACTAGTTACACAATTTATGTTCACCTAAATTAAAGTGTTAATATGTATAAAACTGCCAACAACCATATTTAGTTTTAGAAACATTTCGTGCATGAGAACAATAAATTAATCCATTTGTTTGGTTGGGGAAATTTTCATTTACATGAATTTTACTTACGCTTGAAATGTTTCCATATTAAAGATTGTTCATGTGCTGGCTACATAATCACTTTGGTGAAATATAGTAATAACAACTTAATCGAATATCAATGGTATCGGTTGGCTGATAATACACAGATGAAAACGTTTGACGATGGAATTATATGCACAATATGTTAAAACGTAGCATTAAAACATATATTTGGAACGTTAACATGCACGCAATACTATATTTCAATTGTATGTAAATCAATGGTTTAAGTACTTGTCCACATAGCGGTTTCAATTATTTGAGAACGAATAGTTTGACGTTAACGAAACAGGGTATCAGAAACTGTAATATAAAAATGTAGAAAACATTTTATCAGGACTTCCAAAACAAAATTTATCTATAATAAAACATGATACAACAATGATCAGAATTGACAGCACGTCGGCTTGCACAAGACTGTTCGGACATAAATGGGGCGGTATGAACACAACTGCACGTCTATTAAAACTAACATATTCTTACACATCTAATATCGAGACAAAAGAGGATTTAGCGTTTTAGTTCAAGAACGTATTTTAACACAAACCCAATCAGCTAAACAATTTCATCGTAATGTAATAAGAAAAACTAATTACAACTCGGGCAAATACTTCGTACAGTGTAATATTAACAGCGCATTGAATGACAAAAAGGTAGCATGTCCTATCATCATTGGCATAACTGTATTTAATCCGTAACGTTGCGTCATTGCACTGAATCTTAACATGTTTCATTCTTACGGAGTGGCCTATGTAG
>BSQZ01000084.1:2212500-2215000 GCA_033239005.1 Lamellibrachia satsuma | reverse complement strand
CTCCACTCAAATGGTTTCAAAGCTATCTCGCACAAAGTTGTAACAGAAGTACTTAGCTTCCCCGTGATAGTACGGATGGTGTCCCACATGGGTCTATCCTTGGTCTGTCCTTGTTTATTATATATATATATATATATATATATATATATATATATATATATATATATATATATATACATACATACATATATATATACATATATATATATATATATATACATATATATATATATATATATATATATATATATATATATATATATATATATATATATATATATATATATATATATATATATATATATATATATATATATATATATATATATATATATATATATATATATATATATATATATATATATATATATATATATATATATAAATATATATATATATACGATCTTCCTTTTTGTCTAAAAACAAAGCTATTATTTGCGGACGATGCCAACGTGTACAAGAGTGAAAAACTAACTAATAATCTATACAAATACATCAACAGAGAAATCGATGACTTGGATGACTGGTTTCGTGCAAATAAGCTATCTTTAAATGTATCTAAGACAAAATATATGTTATTTTGTTGTAGATTTCGTCTTGTTCAAAGTGAAGAAACAGTTTTAATGATGTCTTATAAAATAATTAAACACACACATTGTAATACATTTGTAGGCCTCTATATTGACGAAAGACTGGATTGGTAGGAACACACTAATACATGCAGAATAAAACTGACCAGTGCTATATGCGCAATAAATGAAGTGAACCACTTTCTTCAAGTTGCCTCCCTAAAACTAATTAATTACACTTTAATTTATCCCTAGTTGACATGCTGAATAATTATGTGGGGATCTACATATGAAGTCCACACTATAAAATTGTAATGCCAAAACAATGTACAGTTATATCCATAGCAGCCTACCTATTTACATTTACCCATGACATCCACAATCATTATGTAAGGCAACCTAGTTATATACGTCCGATCAGTAGTTCCAATGTAAAATAATCGAACAAGTTTTGCATCTGCATTAAAGGCATATGTTTTAAGTGGCTATGACAGTTCAAATTACTATCAATATATATTCTACTGTTTTTTATTATTTCATTTGTATTACATGTAATTTTGGTAACTTCACCTAATTTTCTCTGTGTTTGTAATATAACCTTATTGCTGCTTGTTGCGCAACTTATTATTTATCATTATAAAGATATACTTACTATGGATTGACAGATAATCAATACGATTTATGAAATTGTATATAAGTGATAGCAAGGTTGCATTGCCATTTGATTATTTTGTTTTATATATTCGATTGATTGGCAAAGAAAATGTATTTACAGTTACATATGCACGGACTGTTTACTTCATCCGTTAATATACATTGACATTGTTTCTTCTGACTATTATTGTGGACATGTTTATGCATTCGGATACTATTGTTGTGTTATACAACTTGGTTCCAATGTGTTATCATATAGCTGCATAACAACGGCCGGACGCACATACGCAAGAGCCAAGGTTTGCGAATGCTTGTGCACGTGCGCAGCGTCTGCAGCTGGAATTTATGTGCATATTTACTGTCTTCGTCGATGGGCTGAGCTCAGGAGATAAAGGTTCGAAGTGACAGCGGGGGAATTAGGAACTGTACGAATACGGAGGCTGGCCGATATCTCGATAAATTATACGCATATCTTCACCAGCAGTAGCGAATAATTATTTGTTTACATGATTATATTTTAACGAAACACACAAGGGAAACGAATTTAATGGTATACACATAAAACACATTATATAGGTATGCACTTATTTTCTGCACTGAGTGTTATCTACAGATGTCTATAGGCACAAAATAATCCCCGTTAACATTTCTGAACTATATATATATATATATATATATATATATATATATATATATATATATATATATATATATATATATATATATATATATATATATATATATATATATATATATATATATATATATATATATATATATATATATATATATATATATATATATATATATATATATATACGACAATATACGACCAGAGTGATCGACAATGCGGTTGTGATACTTGTAGCAAAGTGACAGAAACGCAACAAATCTGCCTTGTAAGCATTGCGTGGGCGTGGGCGTTACCGGCTGTTACGTCTAGAAAACAAGTTGAAGCGCGTCACCGAGATCGCCGGTATTATCATTCTGCAATCGGGCGCAAGTCTCGCACCAAATAACCCCGTACCGCAACAAAAACGCCAGACGTTGTAATTAATAGTGGATTTCTCCCGGCCCTACATGGTTTGGGAAAATGGGAAATTCGCTAAGCACGGAATGCACTGTGTTCTCGTAAATAACTTGCTTGCTGTTGCTGAAACTGTAGACATGTATATTGCTAGTTATCGCCATGTTGTACATCGATAGGAGAATACAATTTACATAGTTTTGTTGACAAAATTGCCCGCCCACTAAATCACCGACCAGCATGGCAGAAT
>BSQZ01000084.1:2142500-2207500 GCA_033239005.1 Lamellibrachia satsuma | reverse complement strand
TGAAAACAATCTAAAGGTGTATTGTAACAAATAATGGTGAAACAAAACCGTTAACTTAGCTTATTATCCTTATCATTAGCGTCATAATCATCATCATCATCATCATTATCATCATCATCATTGTCATCGTTTTCGTCGTCGTAGCTGTTCCGTTTCATTATCATCACAATCGTTATTGTTATTATTATTATTTTCTGCTACCGCCTTAACGAATAAAATTACTATAATTAACATATAATATTATAATATTATTACTGAAATGTGTTTTACATACTGCTGCTAATACTATGGTAATTAAAACAACGTAATAAACAATTGGATGCTTTTGAGAACACATCACGGAATTGGACAGATGCAGATGCACGTGACCTCACACTAGCAACTAATTGTCAACATTGACATTACACAAAATCTGTGCACTGTTAAAACGTCGTACATTGATTCATTAATGTGTTTTACCCCCCCCCCCCCCACCCCCCACTTCCACTGAGTCAGGTCAGTCAGGTGGATACGTGAACGAATAGTCTACGCGAAAAATGTGTATTTTAGCTGAATGCTTCCCAAATCAGTCGAAATGGCGTTGGAATGAACAGGTCTGCCAGGGGTCAGTCGAAATGGCGTTGGAATGAACAGGTCTGCCAGGGGGTGAAATGTGAGTTGTTTTGAGCAATCCCCTGGAAGGATACTGTGCTATATAAGAACGTTTCTTTTTCATTTGAATATTACTTCAACGATTCAGTTAATCTAATGAAATGTATTTGATTTGAACCTGATAATATATACTCCTAATAATAATGATAGTAAATCAGGACATAAATATAATATAGCATTAACATGTTAAGAATTTTTTTTAGCATAATATTTTTTAATGAAGGTTCCCACGAGCTGTAATAAAAAATACACTGGTCATATTCATTTGTAAAACTGAAGTTCAAAAACATAGTGTGTGAACAGAAATATATGCATAGTCAGTTTAATACAAGAATGTGTATTTGAATTAAATGCATCACAACAATTGACTTTGATCGTTAAATCTGTGTTTTCCTCTTTGTTTCTCTTAGTTTCCTCTTTGCTGCCGAATGTTGACTGGATCCGAAAAAACATAATGCAATACTCCGATGAATTCACCAAAACTAAATTCACAAACGAGTTAAATTTTATTTTTCTCGAAATGATTCATAAACGAGGCAACAATTAAACTGAGGAAACACCTTTGTATATAGATGCACCACATTGTGAAGAACATACTGCATGCATATTGCAGACATAGTTTATGAATACTACATAATTTATAATGAGTGGTTTAAATGTTTGTATTTGATATATATATATATATATATATATATATATATATATATATATATATATATATATATATATATATATATATATATATATATATATATATATATATATATATATATATATATATATATATATATATATATATATGTATATGTTACTACAAGATGAATTGACGAGGGACGTTTAATGCTACAAAACAACGTTTCAGATTACTGGCGATTTAGTCGAATACTACCGAATTATATTGTGTCACCACGTTTGGGTGCATAGGCAATTACAATACAAGGACCATTTCTATGGTCATTGGTAGATCTGTAAGTAGCCACATCCGCAGCTGTGATTCGTCAAATGAGCACATGCTGGGGTTTTTCGCTTCTGATCATAAACTGACGGGTTACAGGCGTACCATTTTAATAAATAACTTGAATTTTTTTTTCGTCGGTGTCCCATCCCCGTTCTATCGATATAATACTAGTGTGTAATAACGGGTTTGTTCCGGTCTTGCTAAATACATTTAATAAGTGCATGACGATTTTTAAAGCACATCTTAAGACACACTATTTTAAACTTGCCTTTAATGTCAAGTTGCGTATCTTCGACATCCGTATATATATATATATATATATATATATATATATATATATATATATATATATATATATATATATATATATATATATATATATATATATATATATATATATATATATATATATATATATATACACCATTGATATACACCGTTGATATACATTTTATAGAGATAAGTAATTAAGCCTGCATGATAGTCATACTGTGACAGATGTGTAATATAAAATATATACGTGTAAACACGAATTCGTTTTAGACGGTTCCTATCATATGTTTATGCGAATACACATCTATGTGACGCGATTGCATAATTGGATCGGTACACGTGAGTACACAAACGCCGACTGTATTGCAAAAACAATGCGTATCTGTCGTAGCATGTATTATTCTTGAATACAATTGAAAGAACCTCCTAATATCATTGCTACAATTCGATTGTAGTTTATATTAATTAACAATTACATTTTATTTTTAGTGTCACTATTTTTAAATTATGTCAAAGTGAAAATTGCCGTTAAATATGGTCATATAACACATATACGAATACAAATACAGTCTGTATCATAGCAAGCTTTGTCGGTGAGTTTCGTACGAACAAATGTGTAAAGACAACCGGCTTTTACTGTCAAAAGACAGAACCTCGCATGGTATAAGAGGTTGCCGTAAATTCGTTAAAATTGTTCGTAGTAAACGATGCTTTATGTGACAGCTTCGGGTGGTCGATACGCTAGGCTACTTGACGATATTGCATACACCTTCAAGCGGCTCACAGTGGATAAACTTCGCAGCGATACGTTGACTGGGTTGAGACCTCCTCGGTTGTAGTGTCTGATCGAGTGAGCTTGTGGTCACACTAAAACGAGGTTAGTGTTCGTGGGATTAATAATTAACGTTTATATGCAAATACTGTTTCCAGTTTATGTTCTTAATGTTTATAATGTGTGTTATATTATATAGTAGCGATGAATTGGATATATATTGATCTATATGTGTGTGTGTGTGTGTGTGTGTGTGTGTGTGTGTGTGTGTGTGTGTGTGTGTGTGTGTGTGTGTGTGTGTGTGTGTGTGTGTGTGTGTGTGTGTGTGTGTGTGTGTGTGTGTGTGTGTGTGTGTGTGTGTGTGTGTGTGTGCGTGTGTGTGTATATGTTTTCCGGTAAACTTTAGCTGAAATACATGCTCGAGTGTATTCAGCAAGGCATCACCATATTACTTGCGTTACCAATACATGTCAACATTTGTTACGATGTGAAAGACGCCCATGTTGTTCACAGGTAATTCGCTGCTAACACATTTATGAACAAACATGCTACATTTCATTGATGTAAGTGTGACCTTTTGTTTTAGATAAGTGTACTGTATTTATGTTCATGTTAGGATTTTATATTCGCTTATAGAAAATATATGTGACGTTATTGTTAATACTGCATTATACTGGTGCAGTATATATTGGGCTAAATATGGTTTTTCTTTGTTCTTCAGTGATTCGTGTTTTGGCAAGTGTACGTAATATTGCAGTTAAACTAATAGTACATTTTAATAAATAAGCCACATTATGTTTTAACATGATGTTTATGAGGGATGCAAAGTAATATATTTTTAGTGTAGTTTTTTTTGTGAAAACTGGGTAAAATCACAACATTTCACAGGCTCTAAATACACAACCATCTTATATATGAATGAGGTCGAATGGTTTTTTCTATCTTTGGATCAGGAAAAGAAACACAACATTTCAGGGATCTGGCCCTACTCATTACTGAATTATTGGACCTCAAACTTTGCGAAGTTATAACATGGTATATTATGCGCAAAAACGGGTACACCTCAGGTCATAGTTGTGTTTTATTTAATCTCTGAAACTATGAGGAATAGGAAACTAAACTATATGATTTATTCATATGGGTATCTCGGGGATATTTGAGAAGAAAAACCTAGTATGTGGGGATTTCTTAAACATCTGCATGTGTATATAATTATTATGTATAATTAGAGTTTCTGCGTTTTCGTCACATAAATGTTGCCAATATAACTCTTAAGTATGCCCTATAATTACTGTTTTTTTATGACAAAATACAATAAGCTATGTGAATGGACGTGTATTGCGTGTATATATTTTAAAATGCAAAATGTATAAAATGTTAACATTAGTCAAAACAATTCCAGAACTAAAAGGCTTTAATTTGCTAAAACATGATTAATTTGAACCATGTTATACATTCTAGATATGTGTGTTAACACTTTTCAGTAATAATGTTTAACTGGATTGGCACGTTAAATCAACGCCATATTATAATTTATCCCCTTAGAAAACATTAATCACAGCAACGGTGTGTCTTGAGAACAATTACACGTAGAAACAATTTAAGTACAACATTATGTGCTGTATTCCCTGTCGAATCAACGTTTTATTTGTGTTTCATTGCAACTGTTGTATCAACAAATTAATGAGATCATCAGTGGAAAGCTTGTTTATTACAAAGAACGAACACATACAATATGCGATGAGATAAGATGATTACAAACACGTACTGAACTGCCGTCGCGTAGAACCACATCTCGAAAATGATTCTTTTAATCACTGTGTGGGTGTTTGGCTTATATTAATTAAAAAAATTAGTTTGATTAAATTGATTTGCATATTTTATGTCCTAATCGGATAATGGCTCTTTAGCCTATTCTATGCTACATGCCCCAACTAACTCACCAAACTGACGAATCAATTTAGCCTAATGTACATTCACAGATCAGTTCAGTTCATGTTTGCATTCATACCTATCATACCTATCATACCTATCATACATACATTTATTATACTTCCACATGTGCGTACCTACAGCACTTTAATTTACACCTGTGATACTTGTTTTACATCTTTTTAAATTTATTATTTATGACAATTAGCACAATATCTGCTGCAAATATGTTTACATTTTCTCCGCATTTATTTTGTAATAATGTCGTACGTTCAATCTTACACAATTCGAGTTTATACTTACTTGTTTATTAGTTTTTTCGCACAATCTTCGTGCAATTGACGCCGACCTGATTGCAGTAAAATATACGTTGTTGCCAGGTCAAATATCCCATTTCGTGAGCTGACAGAACAAATACCTCCACGTTTCTTCTAATGCCAAACTTATCTGGATGAGTGGTGTTATGACGTCTCGTATGAAAGAAAAAGCCCCTTCCACGCGGGCGCAACAGGAGCCAGCAATGAACAAACGATGCCGCCGATTTTTTTTTAGCAATGCAATGCAAAGTTCTTTCAGTGCACATTGAGGTTGACAGGAGCACCTTTACTGTCTTGTAACGGCTGCAGTTGTCAATACGACCTTATCCACACTGAGTTCAACTAAGTTTATTTGTTGATTGCGTAGTCATCTCACATGTAGGCACACAGAACAACCAGTTTTCCCATATTAAAGTGTTTTTCACACGGATAGAGGCAAGACTGTACATAGCAAGAATTAAGTATTACCTTCCACTGGGAGAGTGATAGCTAAAGCCAAATATGTTGCAATGGACCAGATATATAGTAAATGTAGATAAATATTATTGGAACTAGCACAACTTTTGATTAGTCTGTGTATCACATTAATTCATTAGTACAGTCTCAACATATACCGGTAGGGAGATAATAACCTGTCATCAGGAAATCCATAACGTTTTAATGTCGTTGCGACTGATTATAACATCGCCATTATCATTATCACCATCGTCGTCTTCGTGACTATCATCACCATCGGCTGCTGAACGGGTGGGTATGACGAGTATGTATTCTCTGTTGGTAAGTTGCCTCCTTTTGGGCGACCATCAGCCTTGGTACTTCACGTATATTATATTATATATATATATATATATATATATATATATATATATATATATATATATATATATATATATATATATATATATATATATACATATTTCTTATCACCACCTTAACATACAAAGTGCTCCGCTTCCTCGTCTTCTTTTCACCATGACTTAATTATATAACTTTCCCGCAATCTGAACATCGGTTAAAGCCAATTGAATATTGATAACCGATCATTCAGTTTGTCTAACTCATACAAACATATTGTCTATGGCTAAAGAAGACTAAAGAAGACAAAGTTTGCGAGGCTGTATGTTGCTTAGTGCGGTTGTCGATAAATGTATTTGATTTAATTTAATTTGTTTGCCGAGGCCGGGTCAAGCAGTGCAGAACATTTTATTGGCGCAATCAAGTTGCTCGCGAGATCTGCTTTTTACGACTTTCGTCTTCTGTACAACGTCTGTGCATTTTTCCCTCAACACGATGTTGTAACAGTCAGCGCAACATCGCGGACTTTTAATTTCATTCAGGCGAGGTGTCAATGCGATGCGAGTCTACCTACCTAAGGGAGTAGGACAATATGTATCAAATCTTCGACACACTGAGCCAGGCACATCGATTGTGTCGACCGTTCCGTGAGATTAAAGTGGACGCGATTTCCGACCTGATGACGTGAAAAAATGTGACGTTGGATGATGTATGCGAAGCGCCAGGCGATGTAGCTGCAGAGCTGAACCGAGCATCGGACCATCTCGAATATGATTGGTGTTGCTTTGGAGCAACTGCTGATTAGATCAAGGTTCAAGGCAATGCAACGGTAAAGCAGTTTTATTATTTGGAAGTAGGGCTTGAAATACATATCGCCGAGAAAAAAACGGCAAAAATGTGCCAATCTACAGAGCCAACATAGTACTTCGTTGGTACCGGCTGACCCAGGACGAATGTCAAAGGTAGCTGATTGAGCAAAGAGTGCGTATTTGTTCAATAACATGGAAATAACTTAAATGTGACGGGAGACAAAGCAGGCGTACAATCTGACAATGTTCTCACGCACAACGAGGCTCACTTTTCAAGTTACCAATTTATTAATGAAACAATTGACGTGGTCTCTCCTCAACTCTATGTTTTCGCTTGTCTTGTGTTAGAATTATTTAGCGAAAAATGAACCTATCTACTTACCCCTACGACACGTTTGCTCGTGTGCACATTTTTGGTCTTAGTGAAATCATCGGACGAACTATTGAATAGTTTTAAACGGATCCGGTCAATATGTGCTAAATTCACACAAAAATGTGTCTCTCTCTCTCTCTCTCTCTCTCTCTCTCTCTCTCTCTCTCTATATATATATATATATATATATATATATATATATATATATATATATATATATATATATATATATATATATATATATATATATATATATATATATAATACATAAGCAAAAACAAATTAATACACGTTCGTGTTATCATACGATCAAGGGATAACAGCTTCGATTAATTTGTATTTTGTTTCATTTCTGATTATCTATTTCCGGTTTGATTATTTAAATTGTAGCAATTTGAAGACTACGGTGGTCCTGTAAAAATCGTGATGCAAACGAACCTAGAACAATAATATACGATTTAATATAAACCCACGCCCTAAACTTTCACCCTCCCTGTAATAAATACAGGTGGGCGTCACACGTCGCCTCCAATATATGCGTCATCAATATACGAAAGGGTATGTAGCAATCCCAGAGTTTGCGTTTGAAATGTCAGAAGTCAATATGGCATTGTACATGCAATGAAACGTGCAGAACAGATGCAACGTGTTATGAGAGAAACGACGTATTTGCGAGGTGGAACGATAGTTGCAGCTGCTGCAGCTACAGTAGCATCAACAACATATGCATCTTTATAGATGCAGAATAAACCGAAGTCAACCTAGAAGTCACTTCTCAACTGATTAAGCTTATCGCGAATCATGTACGTTGATGTTCAAATTTGTAATGCGTTAATAGCAAAGGTAATATACACAGTCAAAAAAGTGTGAATTTGTATTAAAATCATATAAATTATTGACTTTGATCATTAGATCGGCTAACTTGCGTGTAGATAGCGTTATATTGTAGTATGTGATACTCATAGTTTATATGGGTATTTGTCCATTAATTAGCCGATGTTGTCTCCCAAAACCATATTTCAGCAATGCGTGCAGATAAAAACAAAGGTTAGTTGCACCAACATTATCGAAAATTGTATGTCTCAGCTTGACAAGTCTAATATTATTTCTTTTTTATTTCTTAACTTACGTAAAATAGTAATGCTATTTTGCAATACACACACATTTTTATAGGTTTGGATGAACATGTAAATTCCAGGAGTAAACAAAATAGAAGACAACGCTGTTAAAAATATCCATACTGATACCATAATACGTGTTTAGATCGTGTTGTCCCAACTACATCAACACACACGATGCTTGGGGGCACAGTATTCAACGAGTGCCTCTCTGTATGCCACAACTCCATTTGCGACAAACAGAGTGGTAAATAGAAGCACGTTGTCAAGGAGAAATGAGCAATATTACCCGAAGAACCTGCAAATAGATGTCAAACGGAGTTGTAAATAGTGTAGACGCATTTGCATTTGCCTGAATTTAATAATATTTTTGACTAACGTTATCCCACAGTCTATCAAAAAAACTTATCTAAGCAGTACTCCTTATAACAACGGACGAAGGCGACATATAATATATATATATATATATATATATATATATATATATATATATATATATATATATATATATATATATATATATATATATATATATATATATATATATATATATATATATATATATATATATATATATATATATATATATATATATATTGCAACAATTCTATGTAAAATTTAAACGTTCGAAAACTCAACAAATTGGTAATTGCACGCTTTTTTGGACAACTATACATCTATACCTGTAAAAAAGGTAAACCACTTTTATCCATATTTGCCCTGATTTGTTTACCAGACCCGTTCGAACGTAATTCATAGTTTGTCGAATGGTTTCAAGAAGACTAAACAACACATTTGTTCAAAATGAGCTAAAACATCCAAGTGGATACTGGATAGTTGTATTCAAGAAATGAGTATGAAACACGACAAGCGAAAAAAATATAATTTTCTATATTTACCCTACTCTTGCGTTTCGTTTGCTAACACTTTCTAAATGTCAACCTGTCTGATTCGTGTCAGATGTGGACGTTACACGGAGGTAAGGGCAAATTTAATGTTGAAAGTAAAGGCGACCAGAAACCATGCAATAAAAGGAAGATTCGAGCAAAACAACTGTATTACTGCATTATTGGCATCGCTAGCAGGCTGTTGAACTTGTGCACATGCACAGTTCTTTTAACATAATTTATTGGTTTGAAATGCTCACTGCAGTGCCGACACCGGACAACGCAACAGTGCTTCGGCAAACGTAACCAAAATAAATATGAAGAGTCGAATACTACTATGTATATATATATATATATATATGTATATATATATATATATATATATATATATATATATATATATATATATATATATGTATATATATATATATATATATATATATATATTTATATATATATATATATATATATATATATATATATATATATATATATATATATATATATATATATACAAGCATTTTAGCTAATTGTCACACTTTCGTGATAATATTATGTAATTATTTACATTAATTTGAAGAGTAAGTAATACACATTGGATATGGAGAGAAACAAACGCGCACCAAGTCTTCAACTGAACTCAACATAAATGCGCATGAAAGACGGGTGATAATGTATGGAATCGGCAAACAAATAAATATGGAGATGTCTATATATGTAAGCGCGCACACAAACCATTCTCTCTATCATATATATATATATATATATATATATATATATATATATATATATATATATATATATATATATATATATATATATATATATATATATATATATATATATATATATATATATAGTTAAATAATTACAATTTTAATTGCGTATTTGTTGCGATTGTCCTTGGAGACGGATGATGCCATTAGGGATACGTGCCGCAGTAGGCGTCGTTTGAGCATATTCTGCGCAACGAAAAGGTCGAACTGTTTGTGGTGTAATTACCCTGACAATAGTGAACGTTTCATCTTTCGACAACGTTCCTGTTTTGAAGGTAACAACACCGCATACAACACAACGTCAATCACATATTTTGCGCAAGGACGGCCACTGCAATTTACCACCGTCACAAATCTTGCAATTGAATATTAGTTGATCTCATTATTAATTCAATGTGGAGACGTTAATTTGTACAATACACGTCCCGTGATATTGGCCAGATAATTTTGGTTGACGTTATTTGTTGCGACTAGTTTGACTTGTCTTACCCGTAAAGAAAAGTTATTATTTTTATTTGTTTATACTCTAATAAGCATAATCATGGGACTGTCAATACAATTTCGTAATAGTAATCTTGGAAATAATTATACGAATGTGAATTGATGGAAGAGCGCTAAACAATTATATATTTGTCGATGCATTAGCAGTTCGCAGTTGCAGTATCACTGAAAACCGCTTATTGTGTCAAAATACACTAACACCGGGAACGCTATCCTATAGCAGCGTATATAAAAAATTCATATAAACAGTCTGAAGTTATTAAATAAATTCTGCTTTGAATCTAAATATTAAAACACACGGAAAACATATTCTAACGAAATAAATAGCCAAAATGTACATGTATATATCATCTGTGTTAAATTACGTTAGTTAAACTTCTGTTGAAACAGGCGTTTAGGTGTTTTGGCGTTCATTATATAAGCTTGCAATATATATATATATATATATATATATATATATATATATATATATATATATATATATATATATATATATATATATATATATATATATATATATATATATATATATGTGTGTGTGTGTGTGTGTGTGTATATATATATATATATATATATATATATATATATATATATATATATATATATATATATATATATATATATATATATATATATATATATATATATATATCTCATACGATAGAAAACATGCATGATTTATTTCAAACCGCACAAATTGAACAACACCTTTTGTGGATAATCGCCTCAATTATCTTGTTGGAATGGTTAATTAAAATTAGCATGTTATAAATAAGCAAACTTTACATGAAATATTCTAATAATATAAATAAATAAAAAAGTTATTGCATGAATTCGCCGACAAAAAATAATGTTACACATTTTGTCCTTTATGCATATTATATACTGACGTTGATATATCCGGTCTTGTGCACCATATCGCAAGCATGCATGGTTGGTGTGATCAGTACGTGTTTGTGTTTTATGTATATATGGACAAGTGTGTATCACTGTTACTTTTTTACCCGAAAACGTAATAGTTTACTATTCAAATATGCTTCTAACTGTCGTTCAACATTCTATCTATATGTATGTCGCCTCCACCAAGTCTTGATGCAGCGGTGATCTGGTGCATTTGTTATTCATTCGCCCTCGATGCGAGTCGTGGCAATCAGTTCAAATTAGCATCCAGCAAATGTCAGCGATGCCACGTGACAGCTTCTTCACTTACACAATCGCGTCATGTAATTCGGACAGCCTCGCTTTGGTAATCGTAGATCAGCGCGCAACGGCGTTCGACGATTATTCTCAGTTATTTATTGCGCTAACGTACTGAGATGCTCTCGAGAAAGTAGCCATAAATAACGATTTTACGCGTGAGTCTCGGCGCGGAAGAAGGCGGAGCCGATTGATCCTAAGCAGCGTCTCTTGAACGTTGGTCGTATCTCGTCACAGCGGCTACGCAGCATAGTTCGTGGGGAGAACTTTAATGCACAAATCAGGGAAAACGCATGCGTAATGCAAGAATAACAAGAATAAGGTTGTGTTACCGTTGCAAAAAAATATTAATATTCATATTTAATTAGGAATCATTGACGGGAGCAATGACATCAACATTGTTCTTCTGAAACGCATTTTTGATTGTTTGAACGCTGCTTAAGAGAGTGAAGTATTTTAAAACAATGCATGCATTTAAATTATAAGTGTTTTAAATCTTCTTTTTATCAAATCAATTCTGATATACATATAATATATGTTGCGATTTACAATAAGATGAATATTTATTTATATCTTATTGGCTAAACTATTTTAACTGTATATTAATAAAATAAGAACGCTACTGTATGCTGCGCTGTCTGGTTTCGTGGAAAGGCTGTTGATAATAATTTGTGTATGACATGTTCGTATATCTGATAGGTATTTATGTATACTGTTTATTTGCTTTACTAATGTACTCACACACACAATACTGCAATATGTGGTGTAATTAGTACCACACGAACACATCGAATCAGTCAAACTACACATTTTGTGATTACATACAGCTGCTACCCGTTCCTGCATTGACGTGGAAGTCAGCAGGAATAATTACAGTCGGCAGACAATTTGGGAAACTCGCAAGAATGGAAGACCTTTCTGGCCAATAATTAATTGTTGGAATATTAACCATTTCGGCGCGTGTCTCAATGGTCGGAACTATAAGCGTAGGCGTTAATTGCACTGTCAGTTGGTTTTATAAATGTTGGTGTGCTCTGCGAAATGAGTGTTTGTCGAGACGCACAGGCGTGACTTTTCCCAGGAGTGCAACATACGCATCAGTCAACTATCTGACACGTTATATGTCTCTCAAAAAGCGTTCATCTTTTTTTTTGTTTCGAAGCTTGGGCAATTTCGTTCACTCCACGTTCATCTAATTCAGTTGTATTAATGAGTACATGGCAACAGACAATGGTGTACATGTGAACGAATAGTCTTCGCACAGTAATTGCAGAGTGGCTGTATACTTCCCAGATAAGTCGAGTTGGAGTTAACATGAACAGGTCTACCAAAGTGTGACGTGTGACGCTTTGAACAGTCCCAAGGACTGGATACCCCCGGGTGCACGTGTGTGTTCGTGTGCGTGTGCGTATGCGTGAGCGTGTGTGTGTGTGCGCATATAAATATGCGTGTTTTCAGTCATTGCGTAATGAAAACGATAATCTAAATATATATTTTAGTTGAATATTTGTTATACCATTACCATTTTGTATGCTTTACGCTACTAGCGAGTTGTCTTTTCAGTAACTAGTTTCACGTTGATGAGCCTCGTAAAATAACGCATTCCTTTTGGCATATTGGACGTGAAAACAACGCCACACGCGATCTTGGTATGTTCACTTAATAAAAATGCCGTGGGCAACGAATAAATTCGTCAAAGCAACGTACTTTTGCCCGCTATGGTAGAACCATAAGAAAAACATCGCAATGTAGCCTGAATATAATATGCGTTTAAATCTGGTTGCGTAGAACATATTTGTTACATTTACAAATGCAGTGACACGTACGGAATCACAATATATACGCGAATCAGTATTCTAAACATTTACACAACACAAAACGTCAAGCCATCGAAATAAAACAATGCGATGTGACAAGTCCGTCGTCAGATAATGTGTCAGTCAATGTGCAACAATAAAATAACGTATTTATTTACATTTGCTTGGTGAAATGTTCCCTAATGCATTCTTGCGTATATGCATGTGTGTATTTGTGTATGTATATGTGTACGCATGCATGTATGCATTTATATGGACGGATGCATGCTTGAATGGATGTATGAATTAACGAATGAGTATATGTGTATATATGTGCATATTATACATTGGTGCTCGGTCATCTTTCCAAAACATGCTAAATATATCAGTCACAAGCAGCGGACAGAATATGACATGTTTGTTTTGATAATTGGGCATAGATGCTAAAGTGCTTAATATACCAACGAAATAGATAAACAAAAACAAATTAGAACAAACCTATTTGCAGCTTAGTCCACATTTTACACGAAATTATACTTCAAATACGTTTACCTTGCTATAGCATTTACATATGCTCTCGGTAACTATTTTTAACAATCATTTATTGTTTTATGGGTGAAAGTATACTTAATTCATTACATTTTATATACATTGTTATCTTTCAAAAAGTAGTTGTCTTTGTCGTCCTGGTGGTTTTACATCATCTTCATGTGTAACATGATATGCCCCCAAAAAGGTTATTATCATCCAGAAGAACCTTACACTTGTTGAGCTCTGCCTATCTATCCACCGTACACTTGTTGAGCTCTGCCTATCTATCCACCGTACACTTGTTGAGCTCTGCCTATCTATCCACCGTACACTTGTTGAGCTCTGCCTATCTATCCACCGTACACTTATTGAGCTATGCCTATCTATCCACCATACACTTGTTGAGCTCTGGGTATCTATCCACCGTACACTTGTTGAGCACTGCCTATCTATCCACCGTACACTTGTTCAAAACTGCCTATCTATCCACCGTACACTTATTGAGCTCTGCCTATTTATCCACCGTACACTTGTTGAGCTCTGCCTATCTATCCACCGTACACTTGTTGAGCTCTGCCTATCTATCCATCGTACACTTGTTGTGTTCTGCTTATCTATCCACCGTACACTTGTTGAGCTCTGCCTATCTATCCACCGTACACTTGTTGAGCACTGCCTATCTATCCACCGTACACTTGTTCAAAACTGCCTATCTATCAACCGTACAATTATTGAGCACTGCCTATATATCCACCGTACACTTGTTGAGCACTGCCTCTCTATCCACCGTACACTTATTGAGCAATGTCTATCTATCCACCGTACACTTGTTCAAAACTGCCTATCTATCCACCGTACACTTTTGTACACATTGTCTCCCATGAGTGAAACTTGGAGAGTAAATATGCGTAGGAAATAAGACCTACACATACGTAATTGGCTAATTCCTCTTACACGAAATATTTCTTACTAATTAAAAACCGAAATATTCTCTTTTAAGGAGCACTACTTAATCCCTATGAAACTTCTTAATATTATGTATCATTATATAATTACAAACAAAGTGTGCTTAAGGCGTCAAAGAATAAAATTTAATGTTAACCGCATAGTTTTAAACGCGAGGTGTTTAATTAGTTAACACCTGTGTTGAATTTAATATTAGTTAAAGGCCTGGGTATGCAGGCGTATAGGCGTTTAATGTTACCTCGCATATATATATATATATATATATATATATATATATATATATATATATATATATATATATATATATATATATATATATATATATATATATATATATATATATATATATATATATATATATATATATATATATATATATATATATATTCTCGTGACCATCGCAATGAAGCGCGTGTAATAAAACTGGTTACTTCCGTTTACAAAATGACTGTTTGTCCTTAATATTAAGACTCGACCTTTAACATATCGTACTGTCTGATTTGATTTGCACTACGTTTTTTTTTTATAATTTTCGAAGAATGTTGCTTAATGTGGGTGTTACTAGAATTGCATTTACAATCAGGGAAATGCTATGTCATCGCATATTCTCGATGTTTTAGGTAAAACTTTTATTCAGTCCTAATCCAGCGACATAATAATAAACGCCGGTGTTAAATATGACGCCGTGGGAGTTACACCAGGTAGAATGGTTGTTTATGTCATATAACATCGCTGCTGGTTTTCACAGATGCACCCATTAATCTCCTGTTTTTTTCAATACAGACTCTTACTCTTCTGTATGTTCTCTTTTAATTATTGTGCTTACTTTTACTTTTTAGCCTTTTTAAAAATATTACAATAATGTGTTTAATTGTTATCGAGGCAAAATATTATAGCGTTTGGTGGTGTTATATTGAGGTATGTAACTGAAAGAGACTACACAACCAAGTACGCCAAATAAGTATATAATAACTGGGTTATTTCACCAAAACCATTGAAACTAGATTAGCTAAGGCATTTCACAAATCGGTCTGGAAATGTGCAGGCATACAAATCTAACAAATCATAAACAGTTTACTTTATGTATTTATAAAAATATATATATATATATATATATATATATATATATATATATATATATATATATATATATATATATATATATATATATATATATATATATATATATATATATATATATATATATATATATATATGAAGGGCTGTGTATGTAATAGTCATAGTTAAGTTATAAAATAGTCCATGTATATATATATATCAATATATATGCCCGCCCGCCCGCCCGCCCGCCCGCCCGCCCCGCCCGCCCGCCCGCCCGCCCGCCCGCCCCGCCCGCCCGCCCGCCCGCCCGCCCGCCCGCCCCCCGCCCGCCCGCCCGCCCGCCCGCCCGCCCGCCCGCCCGCCCGCCCGCCCGCCCGCCCGCCCGCCCGCCCGCCCGCCCGCCCGCCCGCCCGCCCGCCCGCCCGCCCGCCCGCCCGCCCGCCCGCCCGCCCGCCCGCCCGCCCGCCCGCCCGCCCGCCCGCCCGCCCGCCCGCCCGCCCGCCCGCCCGCCCGCCCGCCCGCCCGCCCGCCCGCCCGCCCGCCCGCCCGCCCGCCCGCCCGCCCGCCCGCCCGCCCGCACAAGCACGCAGATGGCGTGTAACAATGCCGTTATGGAATGTAGTACAATTGCGATTGACGAGTGTTGTGATTATCCCGGCGTGTCAGTTCTTCGCACCGAACACTCATAAAAATCCTATTATTGCAGCGCACGCATGCCGGAACTAGTAGTTTTATTGGGTCATTTCCACTTCTTCTGTGCCTTCTAATTCGCTACGCGCATGCGCGATACAATCGCGATCGATACAAGGAAACCTTTGAACAGTTTTCCGCTTTAGACGATTGTCCTGACAATTCTCCAAAGCATAGGTAGATCAGGGTCACTCTGGTAATCAAGCTGTTCAGTTGGCGGGGAATCGCTCTTCAGTGTACCTTTATTTGATTGGGTATGTTTATCGCTTTGGAGTACTTCCATCAACAATATCGAAACAAAAGACAAACATGAACATATGTGTTCAATAGTACTTCACACTCAACATGTTGAACAACATAGTTGTCTATTTTTATTGTCTTTGGTTCAGTAGCTGATAAAGGTACACTTATTAAGACGTGATTGGCAAAATGACCAAATACATTTATGCTATTCATGCATGTTGCAATATTTTCCTACATGCAAGAAACTCTCGACAAGTGTCATAACGTCATAGTGTGACAACGAAGACATTGCAATAACATGCTTTAAATAAAATGTATTGTTAAATATATTATGCACAGGATATTTAATCATTACCAAGTTAGTGCTTAGTCGTAGGACTTTGTCGGAGCACGATGCGCGGAATTTTATGTCACAACATCAACTTCGGCCTAAAGTGATACCATGATACTGTAACATGAGAAACGAGGACACCAGAAGGTGAATGTTTTGTCGAAGGCTGTTTACTCACAAACACAATAAGCGTAATACTATACGAAAATCACGTAATAAGTTTTATTTAAATGCTCACACATTCCATTCCATTAAGCAGTAACCTCCTTGCTAGAATTTATGGCGTCTATATTATCGCTGGTATCATGGACGTCACTTTCATTGAGAGTTATAATATTGTAAGATTTTGGTTTTGGGTTTACGGGGTTTGTTCCAGGATGCGATTTCGTTATATATTTCACGGATGGATGACACTTCATGCTAGTTTTGCGGTTTGACCTGTTTTGGCTTGTTCATGTAACGTTCTCTGTGTCTCGTTTTGTAATGGTGTTTGGCGCAAGAAGCGATAAGGAATACGAAATTGTTGGTGCAATCTTAGATCGTCACGTGGTAACATCTCGACAGATCGACCTCGATAGGCGCAACACACAGTTCTTTCACTGAGCAATCTGCAGCCGCGCAATCAAACTATTAGACATCCGCTAACAACCACGCGAAACCGCGTCACCATATACGTATCTGACGCGCGCACTCAGTGGCTTCTCTTTTACGGCCTTGCGTTTGCGTCGGTTTCTCCCGCTGCGCAGCCGTACACCGACAAGCGCATTTCTCTGTCTATCCGAGACACTGCGCGCGCTGTTCCTTCAAGCTCGGAGGCGGGCGCAATGGACGTCACTACGAACTCCGCAACCAGGTTTGGATCGCCAATGTAGCTTCTTCCGCGGTCATCGATTTCTGGTCTATGATCGTAGCTTCGCAGACACACATCCATCTAAGCCGAAGAAGGACGTGGCAGAAGTTCATCAGACGCACGGTATGTGACGAACTGTTAAATGAATGTGTGAACAGAACATTATTGTGTTTTTATGGTTTTCATTCTTTATGGATGATACAAACTGTGATGAAATCTTAAATAACCTACAAAAGGTAACGAAAGTAGCGAACAAATTTACATTTACCGGCATGACCGGCATGACGCTAACCGCAAACATAAACCGGTGTTAATGTTATTTCAAGCCGACTAACGATAGCCTGAAACAGTCTGTCTGCATGCAATTCTATAATGTTGTGGATCTGCGCAATCCCTACGCAGACTTTCGGCTATAGTATAAATAAGGATGTACGTTCGTAATATCTACACGTGTTATTGCACTGAATATCATCTGGGCTAAATATAACGTCTCTGTGTTCTTACCACGACACTTGGCTACTGTTATAGTGTTCGATTAGTGCATTTGTCGGGAGGTTTAAGTGCGCTATAAAATATTTTAGTGTTCCATAATACTCGTTAAAATAACCATTTAACTGTTTTAGTGTTTATTATAGTAAGGGGCATTGCAATAATTCCATTACGAGTGGTTTAAATGTAAGGGCATGTTTGATATATACAGTGTGTGTGTTGTAAAAATGTTTGTTAAAAATATATGTATATGTTACACATTCGGGTTCATTCGCACGCGGTCAACAAAGTGTCGTGTTGCGATGTAGTTGACTGCATTGCGTAATGCGAGAATAAAACCTGACATAAAATAAAGTATATCAGCAAGCTTGCGATTAATGCAGTCTCTGCACATACATTCATCAAGTGAGACTGCTTTACTTTTATCTTGTGACTGTTTATACCAATATGTCAAGGCAACATTAATATTTTCTCAAGTCCAATACAAGCGCATGCAGGAAACTCATCAAAGACCAAAACACAACTTACTTGTAAGCTAACTGTGTCTTATATATAGCCTAAACATCTAGAATGTATTATATGTGTGTTTTATTAAACAACGGATGACAAAAATAAGAATCATGCACAATAATTCAAGTCGCTTGTCTACCAACATGGTAATGTTAATATTTCTGCAAACACAGGATACTTCCCGCAGATCAAATCACAACATTACACAACATGAGTTAAATGTATATTATGTATACGATTTCATTGCTTGAAAGAATTATAACGATTTCCTTATTTCAATGAAAAGATAATCTATTTAACATAAAAATACAATGTCCACATTCTACACATGATCTCCCTAAAGTTACATTTATACCTCAAATGTATATATTTCCAAAGTTAATAGAAGTGAGTTCGCGCATTAATGCATACATAATTAAATGCTTAAAATGCATGCGTATAAATTCACGTAGTGAATCTCAACGAACTGTTGAATTATTTTTCAAGAGAAACCCCCAAACTACACAGCTTCGATGACTCAGTCTTGTCAGAGGTATCATAACGCAACAAATTCTTGTGCGTATCATTCATTCGTTTCATTCGTAATGTTGTTGCGCAGCGACCAACATAATGGTGGTTATTTTCGTCGTGATTTTGCAGAGAGAAACTGGCACGTTATACCTAATGTAGCATTCAAGTACGAATAATGAATAGCAAAAACATTGTCCAAAATAAGTGTGTCACTTATATCCACAAATGTCATCGCACAGAACCGGTCGACGCGTTTTCGCCAAAGTAGCAAGTGTAAGTCAGGTGCAAGCCAATTGTGCCCGCAGTGCAAGCTACGCACGCTACGCACGCTACGCACGCTACGCACGCTACGCACGCTACGCACGCTACGCACGCTACGGGAACACGTTGAGGACACATTTAACGCAGACTTGTAAGGTTCGTGTCATAGATTTTATTTCTGTCATGGTTCATGGGACTGTCGAATGTTATTGACATCAAAGTGACATTACTCTGCGAGAACGCTGTTATTAACCTAATTGCAGAGAGAATTGATGATATAATGACTATAGCAATCCAATCTAGTTACTGCTACCATTAATTAATTAAATGAACGTTCGCATATATTATATATGTATGTATTATATATATATATATATATATATATATATATATATATATATATATATATATATATATATATATATATATATATATATATATATATATATATATATATATATATATATATATATATATATATATATATATATATATATATATATATATATATATATATATATATATATATATATATATATATATATATAACTATACATATATAATATATATGAACGTTCATTTATATATATATATATATATATATATATATATATTTATATATATATATATATATATATATATATATATATATATATATATATATATATATATATATATATATATATATATATATATATATATATATATATATATATATATATATATATATATATATATATATATATATATATATATATATATATATATATATATATATATATATATATATATATATATATATATATATATATATATTACCGCGTAAAAAAATATGTTAGTATTTCTTTTTGTCTGCATCCAAAAGAGTTAAGTATATAACATAGACTTTTTACTCGCAAGTGCTCGAGATATCAGCTGTTTATTAACACATTCATTCATACCTGATACATTGAAAACATACATCTTGGTGATTTGTTCACTTAAATTTTGTAATTTTTAGGCATGAACTTGTGTACATCGGCGAGATACAATTAATTTGACAAAAAGCTACCTTCACTTCATCTATACTACGCTGATTGGTTATATAAAACACAACTCGGGCGATGTAGAGAAAATCCCCTGGTTCGAAAATAATGTTTGACGTATTACCATTTTATTGTCCGTTAATAAACTCGGCCGCAGTGTGTACCTCGCAACTTGTGCGCTATGTGATTAGCTGTTAAATGAAACAATATGTACAGTTATACCCGCGTTGTTGCCAAATATGTGTGCTGCTTACGGGAAAACTGGATCATATTAGCATTATGGTCGATAAACACAAAATAATACTCGTAACATAAAATATATAACTACATATTTAGACACACTCGCCAACAGGCAGCCCGCGCGACATCGGCACTTATCTGGTGTATTAACGGTTTGTTTTCTTTATTTCTTTATTTCCCTCCTTTACTTACTAGAAATTAACGATGCATTTAAATAAAGTGTTCCCTCCTCAATTTGATGTTTCGTTCGACTCTTTACTGAGTCATTTCGCGAGACAGTGGTCCTACCAACTACAATATGCTAGTTTGTTTGTTTACATTTGCTATTAAGATTTTTTATATTTTAACTCCGGTCAAAATAAAAAATTGGTGAACAAGGCAAACGTGGTCCGGCTATATATATATATATATATATATATATATATATATATATATATATATATATATATATATATATATATATATATATATATATATATATATATATATATACATATATATATATATATATATATATATATATATATATATATATATATATATATATATATATATATTATATCACGAGGCTATAGTCTCATTTCCGCAAGTTACGAGATCTAACGATTAAAGCCAATTGTGTCGATGATTTAACAAACGTACGCATCATTTATTAAACTGATGCATGTTATATTTTAGCTAGTCATACAGTCCACGAATATATACGATACAGTATACGAATATATGATACTGTATTATCATCATCATCATCATCATCGGCATATAATATTATATATATTATATATAATATATATATATATATATATATATATATATATATATATTATATTATATATATATATATATATATATATATATATATATATATATATATATATATATATATATATATATATATATATATATATATATATATATATATATATATATATATATATATATATATATATATATATATATATATATATATATATATATATATATATATATATATATATATATATATATATATATATATATATATATATATATATATATATATATATGAATACATTTTTCTTCCGAATTTACTATTCAGCATATGGGTTAGTATATCTATTAATACTTGGTTTTGTTGATTAAGGAAAATATTCGAATGCCCAAACACCTTAGAATAAACCGTTATAAAGTATTAATACTTATATAATTTGTTTTTAGTATGTTTTATTAAATATAATGTGATTTTTATTAATTTACATATAAACAGTACGGTGTTGACTTTTTACAATTCACGAAAAAACAGCGTATGCAGTTAATCCGGTATAGCATATTTGTTCACAATGCGTCATTTAAATAACACTACAACATGCACTGCATATCGGAATTACGATGACGAATGCGAATACAAACATTTTACGGGAGACGAGTTTAAAATGAATGTGATTAAAATATATTCTTTAAAACGGACACGTTATACGTTGATGCAACTTAAAATATTTTCTCTAGTATATAGACGCAATATATTTAAACATTGCTACCTGTTAAAAATGTGCAGTTTACATTCACACGTTACAATCATATAGCACAATATATGTATATATGTGAATATATATATATATATATTTATATATATATATATATATATATATATATATATATATATATATATTGATATATTTTCTATATTTATGATTTGCTAACGAATTAAAATTTGTAGTTTATATATATATATATATATATATATATATATATATATATATATATATATATATATATATATATATATATATATATATATATATATATATATATATATATATATATATATGTATATATATATATATATATATATATATATATATATATATATATATATATATATATATATATATATATATATATATATATATATATATATATATATATATATATATATATATATATATATATATATATATATATATATATATATATATATATATATATATATATATATATATATATATATATATATATATATATATATATATATATATATATATATATATATATATATATATAAA
Source organism: Lamellibrachia satsuma (assembly GCA_033239005.1). Classification (NCBI taxonomy): domain Eukaryota; kingdom Metazoa; phylum Annelida; class Polychaeta; order Sabellida; family Siboglinidae; genus Lamellibrachia; species Lamellibrachia satsuma. The sequence continues at coordinate 2,184,595 of BSQZ01000084.1, read as the reverse complement.
CTACATTAATTTTAAATCGTTAGCAAATTATAAATTAGAATTATATTTTAAAAGTGTGTATCGGGAGTTTACTCCGTACGCGTTTGTAACTGACAGTGGTTAAAAAACAATTTGACGTAAACCGGAGTACCATTGGTTTTTGTGCTTTCAGTGCACACGCCTAGAAGCTATGTCTCAAACGAATAATGTTGACGGGCGATTTTATAATAACAAAATAATTATATGTAATTGAAACTATTGCCTGTTGCGGTGGTTTGACACTAATAAGGAAAGTTGGGTGACATTGTTGATAGTGAGTTTTAGGATAAATACATATTTATGGCACTGCCAATAATACAACATGGACAAAGTACTAAATTGAGATATTTGTCAGTTGCTGTTAACGAAACGTCAGTTTGTTATGGCTGCACATGTCATCACGCTTGTCTATATGTGATACAGCATTTAACATAAACCTATTAATGTGACAAAGCAATCCAACTGTAATAAATCCGTCTTGCAATGATAACATTCAGTTATTTACGCTGTACACAGTGCTACATTGTTAATACATGTAATCGTCTTGGCGGGATCATTAAGCTTTTATGTCGGTCCCCATATACCCTCATACAAAATGTAACTGGGGTTCATATTCCATTATGGAATATTGACTTGTATGGAATGTGGATCCCTGTTGAAGAAATTGCAATATTGATAATATAATATTTATAATGCAGTTTCTACATGGTAGTTTGAATGGCATGACGTTATGTCACCTTTTGCAATAAAAGGCCAATCGTCATCGATTGTGTATGCTCTGACATGCAATATGTGCATGTATTAATCTAGTGTATATCCCATGTGTTGGAATGGTTTACCAAGCAAACATTTAATCATTTTACATTCACTCATTTATTGAATGTAATTGAACAGTTTCAATTTCAAATGTGCTCATATAAACCATATGGCTGTCCGTGTGAAATGCTAAATTCATCCATCACCTGTTGCCTCTTTTTTAACAGACAGGCCGAATGTTTTATAAAACCAACAAAAACTAACAACAACGAAAATACAATTAGCCTTTACACTAACCTTGCACAATTTGCCTTATTACTTGATATGATAATTTATGAAGGGAACGGTGTGTGTTCAACTTGTATCGAGAGAGTCCATATGTTATATTAGAATATTGGACCTCCGGGTCCAGATTCAATGGAACAAAATGTACCCGATATATTTTCCATTTGGGTACATATTGTATGTCACACCGGGACTGAGTATTATTCAGACACCAGCGCCACTTTAGTGCTTATGCACAAATTCAGCGGTCGATCGACGATCACGCATAATGCTACTTTGCAATATTGTTTAAAATCGGACATCTCTTGCAGCAGCCAATTCAGTGAATGGGCGTGTCTTATCAGTCACGTGGGCTGTGACGTCGTCCTGCTCTGCCGCTGCTAGCGTCCCTGGCATGATCAGCTTCAATAGTCAAACAAGAAATGCCTGATCCCACCGTGGAAGTGGGCTGTCTTTAATGGTTCCCGGGCGCATGATGAACGACGCAATAAACGTCTGCCTCTGCTTAGTGCTAGATGGCAGGTATTTTATGTCATTCTACCCATTGGCCTCTCGAGCAGCGACACCGCCACCTTGCGGTAGCAGCGAACGCCACGCGGTTGCAAGCAACGACTGCATAATATAGGATTTCTATGTGCATAGCAATTCATAGCGTATATTATTTTGATTTAGATTAACAGAGTTATTGCCTGAGTACCTACATTAAAAAATTGCCTAATTTGGCAAGTTGTTATTAAATAAGGATGTTGTGAGTGATACAAGTTTAACGTAATTATAACATTTTGTTAATATCAAATGATACTATGCCATACAAGTTATAACTTTATTATACATTATTACTGTAAATTATTCATAATATAAAATAACACATTTAAATTACCATAGTAGTTAATCATTCTGAAAAAGATGTCGATCGATTGTCTGCAGGTTATATGACTTTCATTTTGCAAGATGGAATCAATATCATGCTTGTTAACAAATGCATGTGAACGCATTTGAATGCAAATGCAAATGTTTCACTTGAGTCAAATGCAAATGCGAATGCAAGTGCCTTTTTACAAGGACGGATTCAAATGGAAATGCAAATGTTTTTGATTACACAGGTAGGCCAGAACGGAAGGTGAACCTAAGACAATAGACTGTCCACTGGTGGAGTCACTGGGAAGATAACCTGGTGGATAATTACAGCTACCACTAATCGCTCTTTGTGCTGTAAATATTCAGGACTGGCATTGCTAATGTTTACTTCCCCAATGAGCTGCCAGCCCAACCCACCCCAGCAGTGCCAACACACGCAAGTGTCATTTGTCTGCATTGTTTGATTTGTTTCAATGAAGAGATAATCTCTGAAGCCATCAACCTATTGGTCTTTTCATTTTGTATGAATAACAGCTCAGGCAGTGACCTACAGAGCACTTTTTGTTGTTGTGAACCTGTGAAAATGAATCTAACAATAATAATTATTAAAAAAATGTATTTGATTGCACATTTGGTTGTGCATTTGACATATCAAATGTCTGTGGTCGCATTGAAATGCAAATGTTTACGGTACGCATTCAGATGCAAATGCATTAAAACATTTTATGGAGGCATTTGAATGCGTATTTAAATGTTCAACATTCAAATGCGCATTCAAACATATTTGCATTTGTTAACAAGCCTGATCAATATCTTGGAAAATCCTTTGCGAGTGACCATAACCTAGTAATCAACCAAACAAATAGTCTAAAAAGTGAAGTGTAAAAGTTATCAGTAACTTGAATGTAACATCGCGGCATATTATTTATTTTATATTAAAGCTACTTACTCAAATGGTTCAGCCCATCGCGATCCGATTCACTTATGTCCAGATGTATAGTGCGTGACGAATTTAAGTAATATGCGCAGTCTGTTTAATTAATAAATGCATATTTTTTTCAAATCATCGAAATAATTTACTTTAATCGTTAGATGTGGAAAAGATCAAAATAGTGAATTTCCAAAATGGTAAACACTGTGTGGGTCAATGCTGGTCATGGGCGTGACCTCCATCCTCTCGCCGATCACATGACAAAGTTACGAAATTTGTTTGTCTGATGATTTCACACAAAAAACTACGTACAACAGTTGCACAAACGAGCTGGCGTGATGCAGTGGAAACTATAGGTAGTTTTGTCTTTTACCAAAATTCATTTGAAATGAGATTAGCAAAAACCACGAATTGTTTAAGCACCTTTAAACGTTGGATAGTCCAACATCACCAAATAATAAGGAATTTATTTATTTATTTAAATAAATGTATAATTAATTATCACATTTTATTTTATACTAAATGAAGTATTTCATAAGATCAAGTGATTGCGGATAACATATTGAGTATTATATATGTTTATTCAATACGTTCTCTCTGCGAACTTTACCTGTACACATGACAGCAAACGTGATCCAACAGTGGAAGCGGACTGTACAGCGAACAATGTGTATTTATGTTTTCGTATACATTTCTTGTTCCAGGTTTAGTGAGCATATCTGAACAATTGTTTTATAGATACACATTGATATATAAATATGTATGTATATACATCAGCAGCAAGTATTATTAAGATAAGTATATAATGCTACTAAGTCAGATTTTATTGCTATGCGCCCTAACAGATGCGGTGCAATGGGAATCTCTGCGCGACCAACTTCCTTTGTATCGTAATTAGCGGTAACGTGTCGGGGCCGACGAGCATGCAAGTAAGGCGTAATTATTGACAATTTACTGCAACCGCGCCCTTTAACCATAAAATTAATTAAACAGAAGTTATTTAGTTGCATTTAACGATATGGTGCCAGCAACGGTGGCCTTATCTACAGCATTCTCGGATCTCGAAGATATTTTATGCTCATAATTATAACATTAACATGCAAAAATCAGCGTGAGAAAGCGCTTTTGTATTGTTGAGTGCAGCTAACTTTCACTAGGTGACCTTGTGTAGCGTATACAGTTTTATAAATGCTTACGTTTAACCAAACGAAATATATTTATTTTAGTACAATGAAGGTGTGTGATAGACACGTTAAACTGCGTAAATTCTATTCGTTGTCATTCATTAAAACTATACGTTTATTCGTCATGTGAGAAAACAACCGCAACTATATTTTCGCATTGGTTGACTGCCAAGTAAAACAATATTTCTAGCAGATAACCCCGTTGAAACGTGGAACTTGTTGGAGTGGAGTGTTGCTGCGTTAACCAAAGGGCTATGTCCCTACGATTTTCGGGCATTTGAAAGTGGCCAATAATGGTTGATGTTACATATAATGTTAGGTAAGTTAATTTTTATTGGCAACGGACCTGTCATCGTTGGTCGAACAGGTAATTCTGTAAACACTATTTGAAATTTGGCGGGGCGCTTCTATTATTCCCCAAAACACGTCGACCAAGACAGGAAGTGGGGCGCAATGCAACATTCACACCTGGCGTGGTAAAAACTGAACGTTCCACGTTCAAAAAGTTCATCTACCTGGGATAGTGTAGTACTACTACCACACCTGATTAGCGAGGGTGATGTCACGAGTTTACGAGATTGTGCAACAAACGTGACCATATTTAGACACATTTTATTACATGTTTTGATGGTAAATAATGTTCGATATTTCCACTGGAAGTTGTGTATGGCCACAGTTGTGTTATTTTACAACTGTCTAATCCACGTAATGCTATGTACGTCAATGTACTTCAATGTACTTCAATATTTGCATGAGAAACGCACCCACAGAAATAACGTGGTGTTAACATTTTCATGCAAACAAAACTGTTTATTATGACAAATTTCGCTGTGTTGTGCTAAGTAATTAATGTTCCATCATGGGTTCCTCGTGGAGGCTAAACAAACTATCAGTTGATATGCGTTTTAACAGTTATACTACATGTCGAACCATACATCTTGTAAATCAAATAATGTAATGCATCCGAATATAAATAATATGTTTAACTTAAATAGGTCGAGCCGTTCGTCTACTTGTGCAGTCGTATTGAACAACAGGAACATGTGTTGTTATATTACTTTCTTTTTTAATTGAGCACACGAAATATCAAATAAGTGTTTCCATGTGATAATTAAGTTTTAACTTCTATGCAGTCTTGAATAAAGCAAATAAACCTGCAGGTTTTGTTTGTGACTGTTCGTTGTATTTCTTCATGATTGTGCTTCGTCGTGACATATCAGTTGTTGTTTATGTTGTTTAAAACAATTCCGTCCACTTTTTTCGTAATGGCAAATTTATGGAACGGTATTAGGAAGATATTTTACATGTTTAATGGCCGCCGGGACTTCTGTGGAACCCTTTTGTTTCGGAAGCTCTATAAGCAACCGTTCGCTTTTCGCCTGCACTTGCACCGAATTAAAGTTGAATGTCATCCGCTATTTTAAAATGCATTGCAATACGATGCCTGTGTGCTTTGGTAATATAATGATAACGTATAGCAAACACCAGATCACATATTTTGCCGGGATTGAGAACGACCGTGAGGCTGATATAATGTCCCACATAAAGTTGCCGCATTGTCGAACCCGTCGTGAGCTAGGCTACGTATCCCATTTGTATACAAATCGCCAGCTAAGTGTCCCGCAATAATCGTGCGCTGGCAGTTTCGCACGCCTCCGAACCCAGACAGGCGTTACTGCGAGCAGTGCGCGCTCAATCAGATCTGTGTGGATTTAGTGAGGGTGCTAAATCAGTGGCCTGGATCCCGCCACTCCGACGCACAATGATGGATGGCGAGCCATGTGCACACGCTAGCTATCGTTCAGCCGGTCTGGACTCAATCTCGTCGCCCTAATGAATATTCATGAATCCCGCGCTGACTAGGTCACGCCCACACCCACAAGTAGTTCCGGCTCGGCGCTCGTGCACCGCTGCCTTACTGCTTATCTGTACTTCTCGTCGGCCGACTAAGGTCCGAACCTATATCCCGGGGCGGCGAGTCCCACAAATAATGGCAACAGCGTTGTATTTAGTGCGTGTTTTAAACAACCTGTATTCGTAAGCAAGAGCCCACGTACACGATCGGACACATGGCTGGCTAGCTCATTGGCTGCAGGCGGTCACGTGTCGAGTTAAGATATGCGAAAGTAGTCCGGCGCCGTTGTCCAGTGTAGGTCACGGGGTGCACGCCTGTCAAGCGTTGTGGAAGATGAACGCTGCTGTGTCAGAATAGCGCCTAAGCCGGACAGTGTCCATAGGGAGCGCGGGAGAAGATCTCTGCGGATCCCACTCTCACTCATGTCTTCTGTTCGTGCCCCCTGCAGGTGACGCCATCGTCCGTACCGCCGCCGACGTCTCCGCCCCCGCCGTCGACCACTCCGCCAGATCAACTTCGTGGTAGGTACCGCTTAGCTCTCGCTTGTCACCAAGTGCGACGTCGCGACCACTGGACGTTCGACGCAAATATGACCGCCCATTAAGCCGGATATCGATTCGTTGAGGTCGCGCGAAACGCGCCGCTTGAGTCAGATACACACTAAATGGGACATATAAAACGAGACCGCCGCTTGAGTCGTGTGTGATACAACGCTATGACACCACGACACGCGGGTGTTCTGTTTATCCAGTCATTGTGGGGGGTTGACGTTTTATATGAGGCTTGTTGACACCGGTTACCGAAATCGCGACGCCCGGATCGCCTCGGTTTGATTCGCCTAAGTCAGCCGAGTCTGAATTAATTTTCTGCCAATTAATTTTATACGCGGTCTCGGGCCGTAGGCCGCCATAAAACCGTGCCCGCCCGCCCGGCGTAAGACATTACGGGCACCGCTTTATGCCAGGTTACGGACACTTACTTTATGGGCGCATCGCAGGCGCTATTTGCCAACGACTGTTCATGCCGCGCCGACAAACTGTGACCGCCGAAAGTTAACCCTCTGCTTGCCGTCGTTGTAGCCGCAGCTCAAGTCCGATGGAGGCGACCAGCAACCTGCTGGGCCGCTCGAGCCTACCACACTACCAGCCGGTCGCCAACACCGTCAGCAGCAGCATCGTGTCCGGCTCGCCGCCGCAGGACATTCGCCGCTCGCTCAATGGCTGGAACTACGCCGGGCCGGACCCGGCCTCGGTGCTGTCGCACGGCACGTGCAACTTCGGCCCGTACGCGCCGCCGCTCGGGGCCGGGCCGGGCGTTGGGCACAAGCCGACGTACGCGACGTTCACGAGCGCCGCCGACTACCTGCCGCCCAACTGCCAGCAGTTGCAGCTCGCCAACCAGCTCAACCCGCTGAACACTCTCGCTGCGCCTCGCAACGTCTCCAACTTCCCGTTCTACGGCGATATGTATCAACCGAACCCGCCTGGCATGACCGGCACGGGGCTCTTCTCCGACTTCACGTCGCTACCCACCATCCCGCGCTTCGACGCCGAGCCGGCGCCTCCCTACCTGAACGAGGCGACTCCCCAGAACTCAGGTACGTACTACTACGACCGTGACTGAGCTTTATGAGCGCGGGATCAATGGTCGTATTAAGGCGACACCGCCAACTTGTTCCCGCCATCAAAACACCATAAAATGCCCATCGCCGGTCGCAATAACATCACCTATAAATGTCGAGCTTGGGCGGTTGTGTTGTCGCTGAAATTATGGCGATTTTATTTCAATTACTAATGTTTTAGTGTTTTATTGGCAATCTCGCGGGTGATCATTCAGTACAATCAGGTAGTGTTGTAACTATACGGGCAAAGGCGTGAATGGGAATAAAGGGAACGGGGATAAGCAGCAGAGCCTTCCTAGCCTATGCCAACCTGTCGAAATCAAATTAGGAAATAATTCCTTCAGAATCTCGATGTAATCCATTTGCTTGGCCTTCGTAATGGTATCCCCCGACAAACGTAGTAAATAAAGTGAACGCACTTCACGTACCCACGCAACGTTTCGGAAGAAAGAGTCGTCACTCCTACAGCGTGATACATTATACTCCAGCATCCCGAAATAGCAAGTCGCATCTTCTAGTAGCTCTATAGTTAATCATCCGTGATTACTTGAAACTCATATTTATGGTTCAGGATGCGGAATCCACAGTTTCCTCCGCATGATCCGGTTTCACGTCCAGCTACAAGAGAGAAATTTATAGTTGTTTTGTCTAATACAACACTATGCCATAGTTCATAAACGCCAACGCCATTTCATGTCCGGTTTTGCACGTTTCATTCAACAATTCTTTATAAAAATGCGTTGTATACGATGAAACGCAACGACTTGTCCGTTCGTTACATTGTAATAGGTTCCATATACATATATATTCTGTGTGTGTGTGTGTGTGTGTGCGTGCGTGCGTGCGTGCGTGCCTGTGTGTGTGCGTACATGCATGCGTGCGTGCGTGCGTGCGTGCGTGCGTGCGTGCGTGCGTGCGTGCTGCGTGTGTGTGTGTGTTTCTACTTCACAAGAGTGAGACACACTGTATGTATGGAATTCGTAACATTCTGCTGAAGGGTACGGATGAGAAATGAACGAGCTAGTGAACTTCTGCAGTAACATATAGTTTATGACACAACACAATTGCAAAGTTCTAGGAAGAAACCTATATGCAAATGTATGCTAACACGAATATATAAAATTACGAAGTTGTGATAGTAATTAGACAACGATACATCACATCACGTCACTACAAGTTCGCATTGCGCAATTGAAATTAAATATTTAGGTTCCATGTTTGCTCTAAACACTTTAATGAATCATTGCATGAAAGCATTATGAAAAAATAATATATAATTATATTATACATATATATATATATATATATATATATATATATATATATATATATATATATATATATATATATATATATATATATATATATATATATATATATATATATATATATATATATATATATATATATATATATAAAACACAGAAATCTCTTGTTTTGTTATCGTCTTGGTTTTGGGTGTGTTCGAATATATGAATGAAACTATGACCTTCATTAGCATGTTAACGGGTACTGCATAACGTTTGTAAAATAAAGTAGTTGTAAAAATAAAGGTATCTGTATGATAAATATTGTTAACTATATTTGGAATATATTTCATCTGTAAATGAGAAAGTTATATATGTAGATTTATTACTTCAACGGATTCACTGTTACGGTCGAATTTTTCCGACGTATATTTATTGATTTGCACTAGCAGATATTTGCACTTGCAGATATTTGCACTAGCAGATATTCGCACTAGCAGATATTTGCACTAGCATATATTTGCACTAGCAGATATTACACAAAGGGCATTTATATGTATGGCTTGTGGAAACACATCGCCTTCATCCTTGGCGGTCTTTATATAGTCGCAATCCAAGTTCGGACAAAATTCAGCAACTAAAGGTATTTAAATGCATGTGTTTGATATGTCTTAGAATAATCTAAATGCCGGGTTTGAGTAAATTTTGCCCAAGTCTATACCTTCATTCCCAGTGACACTACAAAATTGCTCGCGTGTACGGTGGCCTCTTACGAAATGTTGTCGTCACGTCAGTTCTTGGAGCTAACCTTCGCAGATCTCGATGAAAATTGTTCACCGTTCCCTTTTTTACCAGAAACCTGCAGTATGGTGAGTATAATTTGTCTTTCTATAATTGTTTTTTTCTAAAAACAACGGTTACTACTGCTTGCTTCGCTTCGCCAAGAATTGTTTTACCTTAGGGAATAATGACCTAATGAAACAGGATAAGTCAACGACTGGGATTAATTATTTCAGTTAATGGGAATAATGGATGCCAAACGTGTTTCACACAAAAATAATAAGGGGTAAAATGGTAGCTTTAAAACGCCACAGCATTCGCACCACTCGGTCAGTTTCTCGGTGTACCTCTGTCGCATATTCCAGAATATAAATGGGTTTATTTTTATTGCACAAGATGATCCGTTTAGTAGAGGTGTTGTGTGCGTAGCTGCATGTGCATAGCGTATGACATTCTCCATTAACTGCTCGTGTTTGTATTTCGTCGACTTTGTCATATTATATAGTTACTTCGATGACCAGGAGTTTTAGTTCCATTATGTTGTTATCATGTTAATTTACGGGATAATAATTTTCCTGCTGTACTAACTGTTGGACATAGCTTTGATTACTTTCGTGCGGATCACCATGTGATAGTTCTGGCACTTGCTATATACACCCTATTAAAAGTCACTGTAAAGTTTTATTTTGGACAGTATGGCATATACTTTATATTTGAGCCAGTTGGTCCCTTCCTATTGTTCCAGGTTACTTTACATTATTTTGATATTACACAATATCGATGGACCGTTGTAATGAGAGAAAGACCGTTTATAAATGTTTATTTGTTCACCAAGACAGAACGAAAATTGCACCATTGGAAATTACATCACCTTGATGTTTTTTAAGCCCATATTGCATGGCCTTCTACAATATTTCATGCTGAGCAAACAGCAGTGAACAGGAGCATTGTTTTCTACTGGTTACACCAATCAGCCTAGTAATTGTTGGGTCTTCTTATTTATTGTTGATATTGATTGATTTACCTTCCAGAATCTGACACGGAAGAAAATCGGCGACTGCCAAAGGTGCACCGGGGAAAGATCCACTAGAGAGGACATCTGATGAAAGCTTGGCTGACGCGTTCTTTCCTGCTGAACAACGGGGAAGCATACTCTTATTCGGACAAGCAACATTTTGCAAACGTTGTTAACTCAGTTAATTGTATAATATATTTGCATTTTGTTTAGCAACTTGTTATTTGGTATTTGCATTGATATTTTTGTAATGTGTTATAATTTAACATTAAGCAATTTTTGTATTAACAATATTGTGTTCTTTTCAGTGCTGCTGGAAATAAATAAAATGTTGGGCTACCTCCAATGAATGCCATGTTCCCATTTTATAAAGAATGCAACGAGTATCCATAGCTTTTGTCTCATGCTACGTTATGAAGGAACCATTATGGCCAGTTTTTAGACAAATATGCCTATTTAAAATCAATGCATATTTCTGTAGATAATTTCAAAATTAAGCGCATGCAGTCGGGCTTAAATATTTAAATAAACGCTTGTCCTTACCTAAACCAGGTGTTTAGTTAATACATATAATATATACTACATATATAATTTATAACGCATCGTGCATCCGTGTAATCGGCTAACAATTCTAAGATAAGTAAAGCAAATTTAAACTAAGTTTAAAATAAAGTAAAATACGTTTTGCAATGTAATATAACCTGCGTTTTTTTTTGAAAGAATTATGACTGGCATGCAGTGAACTGCATACATGAAATATTCAACTATTTGAAATTTGTGTCAGCAGATGTAGGAAATGGAGACAAATTATTGATTTCTATCGTGTAGTACATGACGTTTTCTGACGACCTTAAAAATTACTCTTTTGTATTTTGATTTAATATTACTTTATGAAAATCGTCTCAATTGTTCATTCGCCTTCTCATTACTCAAGGTTTGCCATGTAGCCCATGTAGCCCATGTAGCCCATGTAGGCCATGTAGCATATGTAGCCCATGCAGCCCATGTAGGCCATGTAGCCCATGTAGCCCATGTAGCCCACGTAGCCCATGTAGCCCATATCGCACAAATCCCAGTGCAAATTGGGCAAGTTCCGGTTTTCCAGGTATGTTATCATCCTCTAAGATAACGGGTTTTCTCTGTTTTCCTGGTATGTTATCATCCTCTATGATAACGGGTTTTCTCTGTTTTCCTGGTATGTTATCATCCTCTATGATCACGGGTTTTCTCTGTTTTCCTGGTATGTTATCATCCTCTATGATCACGGGTTTTCTCTGTTTTCCTGGTATGTTATCATCCTCTATGATCACGGGTTTTCTCTGTTTTCTTGGTATGTTATCATCCTCTATGATCACGGGTTTTCTCTGTTTTCCTGGTATGTTATCATCCTCTATGATCACGGGTTTTCTCTGTTTTCCTGGTATGTTATCATCCTCTATGATCACGGGTTTTCTCTGTTTTCCTGGTATGTTATCATCCTCTATGATCACGGGTTTTCTCTGTTTTCCAGGTATGTTATCATCCTCTATGATCACGGGTTTTCTCTGTTTTCCTGGTATGTTATCATCCTCTATGATCACGGGTTTTCTCTGTTTTCCTGGTATGTTATCATCCTCTATGATCACGGGTTTTCTCTGTTTTCCTGGTATGTTATCATCCTCTATGATCACGGGTTTTCTCTGTTTTCCTGGTATGTTATCATCCTCTATGATCACGGGTTTTCTCTGTTTTCTGCTGTACCAATCCTTTCTCTGACAACATTGCTCTTCTTTGAGGTTTTCTGACAAAACGGCATCCTCTGTGCGTGAATTTAGATATGTTCCTATAACAATATGCCATTTCCATATACGGTCATGTCTTCGAGTTGTCCTTATCATGCTCCTCGCGTACTGATAAGATATCGCCATAACCTCATCATCACGTGTTTTATATAACTACAATTTCTGGGCCGATGTCTGCAGGACGCCGGTTCGATTCCTGTCGACAGATGTCTTCCTCGCAATGTCAATGATATCAATTTATGCGCGACGGGACCTCCATAAAGCCGTATTGAAGATGACAAATGTCGCGAATAGCGCAGCACCGGGTGGACATGCTCATTCAACCGCTCGCCGTACACCCGGCCATATATCAACTCTATACCCATTTGCGCGAGCCCGACCTAGCGGCCGCTGATCGAATTTATTTTATGGTTCTATTACAAAGCATTACCCAGTGGCGGCGCACAGTAATCGACCTGTCTGCGGACAGCGTCAGTCGGGGTCAGTCGGTGCAAGGCGAGGCCACTGGTACAGCCGGCCAGACGCTTGTTGCGACCATCCTGTCGTTTCTTTTCTTGGCACATTGCTCCGTCTTCTTTGAAGTCTCACTTGCGCGTTGCCCACCGCTCTACAAAAAATAGATGACGCAACGCAGTAAATACTGTTGCAATGTAATATATATATATATATATATATATATATATATATATATATATATATATATATATATATATATATATATATATATATATATATATATATATATATATATATATATATATATAGATAGATAGATAGATAGATAGATAGATAGATAGATAGAAGACGATAACATTCCTTATTATACGCTAGTTTCTTAATCCAGTCTTGATTTTTAAGCGTAACAGTATTATATGCTTAGAAATGGAAAAATGCCTGTTATGTATGATACATATTTTTGTGTATTTACATAGTGCTCTATTATGAAATACAGTACCATCAACATTTTATATTTGATAAAAAAAAATGTCATCGTAGGAAATTCCTGCATGGAAAATTGTGTTTAGTTTCTTGTTGGAGACAGGTGTCTAATTCATCACTTCATAAGCACTTCGTCATTTGCCAGTAAATCAACGCGTTATACAATGCAACGGTCTGCCGTTTGAACTGCAGTCTAGTTAGTTTGTTAAGGCGGTAACCAGTCTCGTCCTGCGCAAGCCATCAGAAGACATAACCGTTTGCGGTTTTCGGTCCGTAACACCAAATGACGCATGTCGACACAAACTGCGCCTAGTTGTTCATCCATCATTGGCCACTTACGCGTCGTTGCTGTCAGAAGGAAGCCGATATAATCAGATAACGGATTGAAAAACCTCTTTTTGTTCAAATGTTTTGCTAACCAAGAAAGTAAGACTGATTTTTAATATACGCCATTGGGCTCGGACTTTTATAACTATTAAAGCGTTCATTGATTAACGGTAAACATAAACAAAGAAACGCGAATAACACAAGTTACAACAGTACCAAATATCAGAAATCCGTTCAGTCTAGTGAGAGTCCAATTTTAATAATAAACAAGTAATGATTACCCACTGTAACTTGTTCTTCTCGTATTTAGCAAATATAGGTATGCTCCCAATGTTGGTTTACTGATAACTTTATAGTAATGGCGACACAACTATAAGATATGAATCTTGCGACATAACATTGAATAGTGTATATGTTAACCAGTTACACATATGCGTTATTTCATTTTCATTTACAAAACACTAGATGGAAGTAAAATTACCATTTGCATAACTATCGACATACATGCATCAATAAGTTTTGTTATTAAAATTATTTTACGTTTATTTATGTGTGATGTATTATACAAGTATTGAAATAATAAAAAAAACGTATTTTTAACGTAAGCTTACCACAGATATTCAACTTAGCCAGAGGTTTTGTCAAACAGTATTATGTATAGCAATGTAGTATATGATGTAATCAGAAAAAAGAACATTTGTCTACATGTATGGTTGAGTTATTACCGTACTAATACCAACCGGACAGAACAATCACAATACTAATTATCTTTGTGGATATACATTCAAAATATATTGTGAATGATAGTGTGCATGCGTTCTTTTCCGAGGACGCATTCGTGTGAATCACACCATTTTACACTTTAGTCCAGTCTGTGAAATATTATATGTATATAAACATAATCGTGTTTTCCCGGTAATGCAGTGTGCCAATTTGTCGGGAGAAGTCGGACAGCATTGATAACAGGGGTGATATAGTGGGCGAATGGCGCGATAACAACGTCTTGGAGCCGGCCGGATCTGGCCAGCCTCGCAGCCTAGGGGAACATCGAGTCTACGTTATAGTCATTATAGACCGCCGACTCTTAAATCAACGTCCCCGGCGTAACACTATCTCTTGTACACTCACTGGATGTGCATGCACATTCCTAATAGTAAACGGAATAGTTTGACTCACCGGGTGAAACATACCTTGTTCTCAAACACATGAAAAACATACACGTACGAACGTATGTTAGACTCAGAAGGGACTGTTTGGAGTAAAAAAACTGAAGACTGAAGACTGAACCCACGCACACCAACCCACCGACCCACCGACAGATGTCACATTTTTGAGACCAACATTTTCGAATTCCAACGGGGTTTCATTTGCTATATATTCTTATTACAGTTGAAGGGTTATGCATATTTGCCACACAATTCCCTTACGGCAGTCCAGTCGTGATGTAGTTGTTTCGTTTAATAAACACTGTGTCTTTGGCTACTATTTTTATATGCATTTGATAATGTTATTGTCTTCGTGAGAAATGTTCATCTATTTTGTAGATAATAATGAAGTAACGATTTTATTTTAATCGCAACTATTGAGATTTACTTACTCAACGTTTCGGCCACCGTCTAAGCGTTGAGTAAGTAAATTTTAATAGGTGCGATTAGAAGAACTTCTTTACCTCATATTATTGTCACTTTTACGAAACGAACTATTGACACGGTTGTCTGTTTTCAGACCAACCAAGGCAACGCAAGAAACGAAAACCGTACACGCGCTACCAGACGATGGTGCTGGAGAATGAGTTCATGAGCAATTCGTATATTACGCGTCAAAAGAGATGGGAGATCTCATGCAAACTGCATCTCTCCGAGAGACAGGTCAAAGTGTGGTTTCAAAACAGAAGAATGAAGCGAAAGAAGTTGAATGATCGCGCGAAGGCGCTTATAAAGGACCCGATGGAAGAAGCGAATATAAACTCAGCCGGCGCTTCCGGTTGAGAAATGTCATTCACTATATACTCGTCTGTCGCTTCGTTTCAGGGATTCCTTCGCGTCTGCATGGCGACATGTAGCTATCACAATAAGTACTTAGTCGATTGAATATGAATCACTGGTTAATAATAACAACATTACTGTCTCGATGTGTACATGTGGCGATCAAGCTGTTGGCCTCCGTATGGTCGATGCATAGCTATACTGAATTTCGCCGATGGCCACACGCAGTACGAGCGGATGTATTGTCACGTGTCGTTTTTACATTTGATCGTGATTTCATCGCTCGTCACGTGGGAGATATTCATCAGATACGCTACCGTGCGAGTATTGCAATACAGGGTGTGACACCACGATATTCATCAGCACATGTCAATATTAGGTCAAATACGCACACTAATTAACATATACATAACACACATACAAACATGCATTTTATATACGCACAGTAATGTTCACACATACACAACCACGTATACAGCATACACAAACCTACCTACTGACATACGTACACTCAGAAGTAACGAAATAATATGACGTCATCGCCAATATTGTTCTCATTAGATCCGCAGTCACAGGTGCCAGGAACTGGACAATCAATTGTATCAAAAACGAATGTGCCATATTACACACATATTTTTGGTTGTATCCGACTTAGATTGACATCTGTGACAATGGTAGGACGTTCCAAATTGTTAGCGTAGCTGGACATAATCATCTTATTGGGTTTGGGTCTTTATTGCGACTTACAAATTTAATTCATAAGTTGTCATGAATATAGTTATAGCAGTCCTGGAATAGGTCGGCGTTTTCGGAAGGAGAACATGTGTTCATTAATACATTTGCACATATTAAAGGCATTGCATTTAACAAGCAGCTAAATCACAAAATCTGCCGATCCACTCACTATAGGCACTGTTTCGCCAACAGTACTCTAACATTGTACATTAGATGTAGAAATGTTTTATGTTATATATGTTTTGCTGTCGTTGTTATACAGCCTATGTTAGCAACGACACCAACAATCATATATACTGTGAATGTTCGATATGTTTCTATAGGCCAATTATTCAATTAACAACAACAAACCCTAGTATGTAATGTATATTCGTGTTATATATGTGAAGTAGAACTGACGGTGGCATTGCTGCTAAGAAATATAATTCGTCCATCCTGTTTATATGTGGCGATGTTCTCGGCGCAGCCAACACCGTTGTCAAAAAAAACTCTGGTTCATCCAACAAGCGTGTCCCGGTGCCATGTGTGGCTGTTGTGAAGAAACGCGAGGTTGAAAACCCGTCGGTCGCCGAGGTCATGCGTCATGTGGTTGCTATAGCTTCATATCCGCCATAGGTGTAAATGTATTTCGCCATGAAAGTTAGTGTTGTTTACGTTGTTGTAGAACCGTATTCATGCATAATGCCGTACTTTGAAGGCGTTCACGTCGACACGTGTACAAATGGTAAATTGGTGAATTCAGGAGAGCAAGCAAAACATAAAACATGATGCAAGTTGTAGATACGAACCTTTATTTATCAGGTTTCCTATGCATGTTGTTACATAGTACCTGTACACAACACGTAGAGGTACACCACCACACACCACCAGATATTAACACAACAATAATCAGCAATTGCATTGTATGTTCGGATATTTCAACCACAATAGTTATACTTCCGATTATACATTCTTCATAATACGGCAACCTTCAGTTGGTTCACAATGGGACACATGTAAACGTAGCTCTTATTAAATGATCCTGACATGATTCTACGATGCATCATGTACACGTCCTTCAAGCGCAACATTATACTTTCCAACTTCTACGTTTGTTGAATAATAATGCGTATTTGTCATGACCAATTCTGAGTGAAATTTATCTAGGCAGGCCGAACTAGGACGCCCGCAGGCACTTGCATTAAGCCAAGGTTTGACATCAACATTTTACGGTTCATGCAACCTCGATTCACGGGTTATCATGGGTTGATGTCAGTAGATTAACATTGTCATGTTACTGGTATGAAAATAGTCTTACCGCATAATATACGCTTAATGATATACGTCTATATTTGACAGCGGCATCTCATACACGCAAACTAAATGTTATCCTGTTGAAAGCTGTACTGTAACATTGCTATGCATACAACAACCATTTGTTTGCTCTCCGAAACATATTTTTGTTCAGCCTATTTGAAACTATACTTGGTTTATTGTGGCTTTAATTGGGTGCATTGTTATATTTCAGTTATCATTCTTTATATGCTCAATTCATAAAAAAAATATGTGTAGGACGCTCTCATTATGTTCGGCTGCGGCATTTTGTCCACCTTGTTCAGACGTTACACAGTCGTGTGATTTGGCATTTAAATGCTATTAAATCCTAATAATTTCACGCTTAATGATATAAAACACAACGTTGCTTTGTCTATATTTGGTATTTTACACACTCTGTCAAAACCTTGTTTGTCTACAGTTACTTTATTTTTTTGATTGTTTTGCAATATTCACGTTTTTCTTTTTGTGAGAATGTTTATGGTACTATATTTTTGTCAAACCAGTTTGAGTCTTATACGTTGACACATTTTTAACAATCGCATGTTATCCTGTTTTGCCAGGTACATTGTATATGCACCATTTTGAATTGCGATTTATAGACTATTACATAACAATTGCAATCTTAATTTCATATAAAAACAGCTGAGTAATATACATTAATTAGTTTTCTAGACGAATATTTCAATGTACAACAAGTAAACCTAATTGTAAACATACCACAAAATGCCACTTCGTGTGCAACATGTGGATCCAGGTTAAAAAGTCATGTCTCATAAAATGTCATCGTCTTAATATATATACTTATACAAATATTTGTTTGCTGTTTTACCTATGTGTATATCCGTACGATCGGTATTAACTTGGACACATAGGAATATTGTGGATTGTTTGTACACTGGCACATAACGGCAGTAAATGAGTTCTACGAATGTGCAATGTGTCCATATATGTGTGCCGGTTTTCAAAGTTAGTGTGGCTTGTGACTGTTGTGTATAATTGTACATAAGAATAAAAGAAAAGTACCAAACACTTGCGTGTGTCCGACTTATTAATCACGCGGCAATGATTAAATGCGACTGTTAACTTGATGATACATTATGGTCTAAAATAGCCTGCGCTTTGGAAACAAACACGACAATACGTCATCAACGTCATCGGGGAAAAGACATTGATTTGTGCATGCTGCGACTGAAGCCGGAACATGTATTTGGATGATTCTTAGTTTGGTCGTGGTTAGAAACATTACTCGGATGTCACGAACATGCATGGATCCCAGTTGATAATGTGTGTTTAATTAACATAATACAAAACACATATTTATGTTTGCCATCTACATTTACAAGTAATTGTTTTATGTGAACAAGGAAACCACTGGCCTATCGAGTTAACAACAATTTAATCTACACCCCAACTTCAAATACATTGTCTTATCAACGTGAGTCTATATTGACAACGTGATTCTACCACTTTTCCGTTTTACTTTGACTGAATACCCATTTTGAGTAACCTTCTCAAAAGTATCATCGCATAATATTTGTTGTAATTTAAATTCCTAATTTGTTTCATTGTCTGTTTTCTGGGTATATCGGCGTTTAATTGAAATGTGTGCATAGGTATTTCCTGTTCACAATTTCATTGTGACTAATTTAAATGTAGTTTTATGCTATGTATTTTAGAACATTTCTAGGGTATTTAATTTGTAGTATTCACGTGCCACATGACTCGTACACGATAACTGTTGGCTACTGTCTGATCAAACTACATATACATAGTCTTAATATTAATCAGACTAGTGTTCTTTCTCCCACGTTCAGCAAAAAACATTATATTTCAGCGTTATTTCATGTTGGACGTCTTTACATTATATTTTGAATGTTAGGTTTTATGTCACAAACTACAAAAATACATGTCATAGAAATGTAATGTTTAGGTAATTGTTTGATATTCTGCTTGAAGTGGCCTTATTAAATGAAAGTATGTAAAAATAGCCCACAGCTTCTAAAAAACACATATTCATTGTTTATAAAAAATGCAGTTTATTCCATAGATTTTACAGTATATAATGTGTGCATTTATTTTCTGTCTCTCTTATACTGCAGTTTCTAGTGTACGTCTACAAATTTTATTGATCTTATATATTTTATTCGCATCGATGAACATTTATTGCATACATTACTTGCAATGTTATCATTACATAACTATGTAAAGCGCTTCAAGAATAATATGCTATATAAGAATTATTATTATTATTATTACTATTAAGTTCACAATAACATTAGCTCTTATGTTATTTTAGTGTTGTGATCAAACAATGTTTATTCATCCTTTACGATGCAATACCAGACAGCACGGTATATATATATATATATATATATATATATATATATATATATATATATATATATATATATATATATATATATATATATATATATATATATATATATATATATATATATTTGTTTCTCCGAATGGCTTCTTTACGAAATGAATACAAAAGCATGTGCACCTGTTATTTATCCGCTGGAATCGGAATGTATTATTCGTATTGTTCGTTAGTGGGAACAGTTACACAATACCATTGCGCCAAGGCTGTTAATTTGCAGTTAAGACTAAAAATTAACAGGTTTACCAGAAATATGAAAATATTGTCGAGCTTAAATCGTGTGGTGCCTAACGTAAATACATTATTACGACAAAGCACAAATTATATCAATCTGAGCGCGTAATGTGTCAACTAACACTGAATGCGTCTTTTGAGTGTATATAAATACATATATACATATACACATGCATTCATACATACATATACAACTATGTGTGTGTGTGTATATATATATATATATATATATATATATATATATATATATATATATATATATATATATATATATATATATATATATATATATATATACACACACACACATACATTCAGGAGATATATATATTATACGACATGTTGCTGCATCTACATACCGTATATATGTATTTATATACTCAAAAGACGCATTCAGTTCGGAGGCGAACACATAGCGTCTACACATTTCTGCTTTCTTCATTTTGTAGGATACTGGGAAAATAATGTTGGGCATCGTCCTCCGGGGTAAGATATCTTAGATATATTCCTAACTCTGGATATATTTTCCCCTCATGTAAGACATATTTTGTGTTATGTTTGGTATTGTAACTTTGACATAATTATAAACAACAATAGTGATAATTGTAGTAAGAAAACTAACGTTCTAATATCAGCTTTCAAGATGATACAAGTTGCCTTTATTACATGAAAATAATATTTTTAGTTGCTTTTCTTTAATTTGGGGTTCTCAAAATACAGTGGAAATAATCGACAGGTTAGTTGAAAGTTTGAGAGAGGAGTTTGAAAAGAAATAGTAATATATTACCCTTTCCCAGAGGTTTCAGCAAAATATGCATACACATATGTGTAAGTCTAATATGTGTTCTTTTCATAACTGTTATTAAATTATACCTATCGGAAAAATGTTAGCCAACACCATTTTTAAACTGCGTTTCTAGTTTTATAAGCTCGTTTGTGTATTTTGATGAAATCATTGGAAACGCTATCACATTAATTTTAGAAAGGCCGAACATAAATTCGGCCAAAATGGGGAAGTGTGGCTATGCGTAATCCGTCTTTATATTCTATTATAAATATTATGACGTTATTTACATTCTTGCAAGTTACCCGATCTAACAGTCGAAGTCAATTCTTTCGTAGATTTCAACAAACGTACGCACTCTGTTATTAAGCCTAGTTTGTGTATTACTTAAATATCCACACACTACAAAGTCATGTGAACACAAGTTAATCTTATTCGCGACGGGCTATATGAATATACTGCGGAAGCACCTTTAGCTAGCGTATATCTGCTAATAATAATTATATACATCATTGTTCTAAATACATTCAAATCAATGAAGACAATTAGGTTTTATTTTTTAAGTTTTCAAATTATCTGAATAATTGGTCGTAGGTTGCAAACATGGTTATGTGCTTGTGTATTGTTCATGACACGATTACATGTGATACAAAAACTCGTTAGGTAATTGTGTCGATTGCAAACTCCAACGTGATACGGCAATCTTGCTCACTGCATGCGTTGTACAAATTAGTGTACAGCAAGCATGCTGTACAAATCAATTTACAACACTTAGTCAAGTGGTGAGAAAATATACTTGAATACATGCATATATATATATATATAGTACACAACATATTTTGCGTAAACGGACGTCGTCTAAACGAAATTTATATTAATTTTATTCACGATTGTTTTAATAAATTCTTTAAATACAACAATGCTATAGCAATATGTATGGTCCCGGCAACTTTTAAGCATGCAATTCCTTCTTATAATTCAGGTTCGTTTATTGTATGAATATTTGCAGTCGGTTTAATAAAAGAACGCATGTTTTGGAATAATCATCGACATTATTTACATTTGTTATTTTCCGCTTTTTTTGACCGGCTCAAGTAGAACATACTTTATTAGTATGTCCGATAATTTCAGCCAAATTTTTTTCTTTCAAATTAACACAAAGGTGATGCAGATATTGTAGTGGATATTAGATAAGTTTGACTTTTTCGCGAATAGAGCTTGCTTGAGACGAGCGGGAAAAAACGATTTCAGTAGGGACCTTTATACAAATGTTTGTCTTTCGTGCACAACTAGACCTTTATTAAGTTAGATTAACATGCGATTTGTTTTATGAACTTCTTTCAATATTTTTCACTTAAATGTATTAATCAAATGGTTTCAAAGACGTCTTGTCGGATTGCGCCATTCCAGAACCAGTGCGGCTACGATGTTGATCACCGCACAGAGCACCATTTTAATGAAATAATTATAATGTGTGAAAAACAAATAAACGCACAAAATCAAATAAATTGTTTCGATCCTACAAGTGTGCATTTTTCTTTAGTAACCACTTTACAAGATGTGTTCATGATCTCTAGTCGCTGTACTACTACAATGCAGCACATGATTTAGTATGGGTATATATCCTGTGATGTTGAACTCAAGTACTTGTCCCCTTAATTTTTGGACAATTGTCTAGTTTCAACCGCCAATTTCTTGGTGTAACGTCGTTTGTTTGGAATTGCAACATTCGTAGGTTTTGGAGGGACACACACTTTTTATTAACACAATCCTATTAATGATTTACATACGGCAACATGTTGTAAACACCATGCATATTATGTTCTACAGTTCGTTTAGTCAATAACGGTGCCAACCTTGATATATTCACATTTCGTAAATTCGCCTATTATTTAAGTATTAAGTTAAATAGTTCCGTGTTCTTTTCAAATGTATACAAATGGTTCAACGCGTTTTTATTTGACTGCACCTGAAGCTACTTGGTTCGTTCAAGTTAAGTAAAGAGATACACTGACGAAAAAGAGACAGCTTATCCATGCGACAGTGTGAATAGGGAAAACAAAACGTTACCAAAATATAAGGAATGCACATTGTGTAAATAAATATATTCGTAAATAACCAAATAAACACGTGTATTACGTATGTGTGACCTGCCACATAAGAGAAACGTGTCGTGATTTACGTTGACGAAGCAAAACCAGTCAAACTATCAGAAGGATTTATGGCATCGAACTGGTGAAACAAGTCATGAAAGTAATGACGTCATATGTTAGATATATTAAGGCAATTTATGCCATGTACTTTGCAAATACGCAGTGTGGGTGAATAGAACAAATGTGAATGACATCTCCCTGAGAACAATGCAGTGGTCTAGCCAGCTGATATGTGCTATATATGTTTGATTTATGAATAACAAATCACGATGTAAGACAATAAGAGAGAGAGGGGGGAAGAGGGAGAGAGAGGGGGGTAGAGAGAGAGAGAGAGAGACTGCATGGCTGGACAACAGCTGTTACGTTAACAAAAACGTATCGATAAATTAGCGTTGTTCATTAAGTGGAGCTTTACCCTATGAAGTGGACGCACGACAAACACAAACGACTTCCTGCTTTGCACTGTATGTCCATCGTTAAGATAATGAACACGTATTTGATGTTGTCATGTGATTAATAATAATAATCATCATCATCGGTCCGGCGGAGCCGGAACATTGTCGAACCTTTTCCATAAAGGTCGATTGTTCATTAAACATGTAATGCCAATTCAACATAACGGTTTTTCCGATAATTTTCGTAGTATGTTTTTTGTTGTTTCTCTGTGTTGTTTTTGCCATTAGTTTTGACCATAATATTAATATCGACACTGGTTCTTATTTATGGTGAAATCGATGACCATGCAGCTGTAGTTGCAGATGTCCACGTGTATGTATATGATTATATGTTTCTTTATATATATATGTATATATATATATATATATATATATATATATATATATATATATATATATATATATATATATATATATATATATATATATATATATATATATATATATATATATATATATATATATATATATATATATATATATATATGATATATATATATATATATATATATATATATATATATATATATATATATATATATATATATATATATATATATATATATATATATATATATATATATATATAGTGAGTGTGTGTGTGTGAGGAGAGAGAGAGAGAGAGAGAGAGAGAGAGAGAGAGAGAGATGGAGAGATATATATATAGAGAGAGAGAGGGAGGGGTCGAGAGAGAGAGAGAGAGGGAGGGAGAGAGAGAGAGAGAGAGAGAGAGGGAGAGAGAGAGAGAGAGAGAGAGAGAGAGAGAGAGAGAGAGAGAGAGAGAGAGAGAGGAGAGAGAGAGAGAGAGAGGGAGAGAGAGAGAGAGAGGGAGAGAGAGAGAGAGAGAGAGAGAGGGAGAGGAGAGAGGGAGGGAGGAGAGGAGAGGGAGGGAGGGAGGGAGGGAGGGAGGGAGGGAGGGAGGGAGGGAGGGAGGGAGGGAGGGAGGGAGGGAGGGAGGGAGGGAGGGAGGGAGGGAGGGAGGGAGAGAGACTGCATGGCTGGACAACAGCTGTTACGTTGGCAAAAACGTATCGATAAATTAGCGTTGTTCATAAGCGGACCTTTACCCTATGAAGTGGACGCACGACAAACACAAACGACTTACTGCTTTGCACTGTATGTCCATCGTTAAGATAATGAACACGTACTACTTTTAGAGTTTTATGGCTCATAACAAGTCGTCGTCAATAAAGCACCGCACACGCGCGGGTCAGATTGTCCGCTCAATTGCCAGTAGCGGTCAACATCAAACGAACCGCCAGCAATTTGCCGCCGACATCCCACCTGTAATTTGGCCATAGACCACAATGCCCGACACGTCGTGTCGAGTTGTAAAGTGTTTAAATTGGCACTTGTATGGGCGTTGATTTGTGCCATACACAAACACCGGCCCGGTCACTGACATACCCCAGTAGACGGCCTGGAACGCCTACAGGTGAGTTCGTCGCTGAAGCCGTTGGTTCGACCAGCACAAGTGAGTTCTTTGTTCATCACTTGATGTCCTGTGGTTATTCCCGTTACGAGGTAAGGCCTAAGCAGGGTTATGCAAGGAGCTTGACTAACATAACATTACATCTCAGATATTACACAAAACAACAATGTATTTCGATATATATTGCCACGAACATATGCAATAGAAATATTGTTAGACTGATTATGGTTAGTTAACATTCGAGTGCATCATAATGCCAATTCAATGATTTTGCATGTTTTTTTCTGTGTTTTAAGTAAAGTTAATTGGTAATTTTTTATTGAAGTTAATGGAAATTAATTGTTAATTGAATGAAAGTTATTTGTTAATTTAATATAATTGAACAATTTGGGAGGTTAATTTAATTTAATTGACCTGATAAAAGTGTGAGGTTAATTTAATTTAATTAAAACATTTCTGAGTTAATTATAATTTAATTAATAAGCTTTCCAAGTTAATTGCCCCATGTTTGGAGTGCATACTAAATGTGTTGAAAGAGTCCATAATTACGATAATGTGCTCCTGTGGACACTGAACAAATATACATTTGTATTTGATTAATGTTAGCTGAAATATACACGCTTTTTCGGTATACGGAAAGATGCTCACTAAACAATATCTTAGAAACACATGTGCAGTTGTCTGTGTATCAATATAACATTTTCAACAACTCGCTTGACAACTTTCGAGTTCACAAATACGTACACCTCATATAAATCACATATAGCCACCGTTTTCACACGATCGCAATTAAAGTAAACATGTTTACGTTAGGACGCTGTAGGATGTGTATGCACCTACTTCCAAAACACCTTGCTTATAGTTGTTTGTGTGTATATGACAATCGTAAATGAATGTTGGATAACCGATCATTCCTAGTATAAATTCAATCAGTATGTTTATTCGCACCATACATTGCCATGACCCAACAAAGATCCAACAATTACAACCAAACAAGCACTGGACTATAACACCCAAGGACAGAGAAGACAAAGAAGGCCAACAATCAACTGGAAACGCTCCACACTACAATATCGTTATAAAGTGGGGGTCACCTGGCAAGAGGCCAAAGCTCTAGCCCAGAAGAGGGTGAGGAGGAGAAACATGATTGATGCCCTGTGCTGGTGAAGGGGCCAAAATGATTAAGTAAGTAAATAAAGTATACATTGCCATGGCAAGGGCTGTCGCATACGTTTGTATGTACTGCGTTGCGTTTCAATTATCAATGGTGATAATTATATAAGAAAACAATACCAGCAGCAGCAGCAGCAGCAGCAGCAGCAGCAGCAGCAGCAGCAGCAGCAGCAGCAGCAGCAGCAGCAGCAGCAGCAGCAGCAGCAGCAGCAGCAGCAGCAGCAGCAGCAGCAGCAGCAGCAGCAGCAGCAGCAGCAGCAGCAGCAGCAGCAGCAGCAGCAGCAGCAGCAGCAGCAGCAGCAGCAGCAGCAGCAACAACAACACCAACAACAGTATCAGTAACACTAACAGCAGCAATAGCAGAGCCAGCATGACACGGGTGTATTCGCAAGGAAAATCACACGCTTATCACGTCAAGCGATAGAGCCCCTTACATAGCATTGGCGTCAATTGCTTCATTTATAGCCATGTATAATAGCAAACCAGTCCATGTACGCACACCCTGTTCAAGCCAAAGATTTCCGCGCGTGCGAGAACACTCGCGCTCTGAAACTCCTTTGTGACGTGGGCCGTGTTCCAGCAGCGAGAACCACCTCTGAGACGGCAAACTGCGAGGAACGACACCGTCACCTATATAGGAGCCCATTGTGGTGATATCCACATAAAAATCTCAACTTACAGGCGTATCACTGACGAATTCAGTATCACAACATCCTAAATGTGTACACATAATCATAAAGTAAGCGTGAACCTCGCAGATAACCAGCGTGGCTTACCTCTTTGGTGTATGAAATGGTCACTGAGGTCGTACATCACCGCGGACAATCCGCGTGTTTGCACGCACTGGCCCATTTGTGAACACATCATCGGATAATACGAACGTGCGGCCCTCTGCCGACAGACCTAACTGGCCAAACCTGAACGAAAATCACAGCTTTATACTAAACCCGGAACTAAGCGTCAACACTCCATCACGCGAATGCTTCATCAGTGTAAAACCGTGCCAACTTCATCGCCCGAGTTGCCAATATGGCCGTCTGCGACAATTACGGAACATACCATAAACGTTTTATTTGTATATAAAACGTAATTCGTTGTCCATGACGCACTGGCGGTCAACTCGATGACTTTATTGCCGATCTACTACCCCGACGGCAGCTGCCAAATGATGTTGCTTACATGCAACCGTCGCCGCTGTCCAAGTTTTCCCACGCGTTCCGTAGAGTCCATACAACAATAGGGACATTGAACAATCAATATATTTGTAAAGGTAAAGGAAGCGGCCATTACAAAATACCAACCGGACAAAACCTTCTTTACTCCATTATAATGCCGTACGAATTAGCTGATTGTATTAACAGTTTAGGTTATTATATCCAGGTTCAGCTGATGAAACATTATATTATTGAGTTGTTGCTTTCTTGAATGATTTTTGTTCAACGTTTCACAGCTAGGATATAGGAACACGTTTGAATAGTCGGGGACATTTGAAAAATTTGCTGAGCAATAATGAGTCTTACAAATATCGACTTAGTTTGACAAATATAACTAAAGACTGGCTTTCTCCTCCACAAAAAAGATCACTTTTAGTACTGCTTGAAAAAGGTTACATATTACTTACTATAATGGCATATACGTTGTTATATGTATGTGGTAATGGATCAGATTATGAATGAGGATGTTGCAATAGAGATAGACGGAATAAGTATAATGCATACACAGGGGAAGTATTGACCGAGTGGTGTATTGAGGAAAGGTAGACATGAAAAGAGTTTGGGACATATTAAAGGAAGGGAGGACACGCATATCGAGAGCGGACAGTATAGCAATTAGGTATGTAAAAGAGATAAACAGACAAATTCCTGAACACACATGTCAACGGAAGGATCCGCATTCTGACTTGTGTACAGACACGCATACAGTTAGTTTGACATAGAGACATACACAGTCAAAGACAAGTGGACACAACTACATAAACGAAAGCGGATTACAAATAGCCAGCATGCAGATGTATTGTATTTACTATATATTGTTTTAAGTGGAGTATACGTTGCTAGTGGTGCTATAAGTAATAGTGTACATTCATTTCATTTGATTCCACCATTGCTTTGACCATATATCGGATAAAGCGCTTGAGGCTTGGTAGGTCTTATGTCATGTGACAAGTCGTTCACAGTACCGCATTACCGTGTTTCGTCCATTGACTCCGTAGCTTCACAGTCATCCGCTTCTCATTATGGGTCAACACATGTTGTTCTACATCTCGTTGATGACGTCTGTCAAATACATTTACTTATGATCATGCAAAGACGAATACCTCTTCAATATACTTATTATTTATATACAGCTTATTATTTTCGTCCTCCCCAAGTCAACATCTCAAAGCTTCCCAACTATTAGTACATGCTATGTTGTGTGTGTAACTTCTGGTCGCGTCGTAATCGTATCCCCGTGTAGTTTGCACGAAGACGTGGTTGGTGCCCGCATATTATGTAGCAGATGTGAACGCATCAGTTGTACGTGCACATTACGTTGATCCGTTTTCACACAGATTTCGACATCTCGGTTGATGCTGTTTCCTGCTTCACCTAATACATTGAAATCACATCATGTAATGAGATACTACAAACTATACATATTTATTTGAACACGTAACAACGTACTTATGTCGTGGTATGTACTCGGTGGACCGACTTGACTACGTTCACCTGATCCGTGTAATCCAAACCGTGTTATCAAACGACATTGTAAGAAAACAAAATAAGAGCGAAGACTACGTGTTGCCTATAATGATTAGATTGGAACTTCTGTAATTATATGTATACAATCGTCGGTGTAGTGAAGACTTATATCTATATCAGGTATGACAATTGAAATCGTGCGAGCAGTGCGTTTACTGGCAAGTCGCAGCAACAAACCTTTGCCAGACAGCCGGATATAATGCCTTCGAACACCATAAAAGCGAGACAAACTTGACGTAATCGTGTCAAGTGAATGTACACATGGGCGAGGTGAACGAGTGCTAGGCCAGTGAAATGACCGCACTCCCGCAGCGAAGATATCACAGATATCATAAATACATCCTCGCACAAACCGCTTGTAAAACTAGTGATAACCGCAATCTATTCAAAGAGATACCAGATGAGCCGGGCGATAACGCTTCCACATGCACTGGTCGCTATCATCCAGAAGATACCAGGTCATTATGCAGCAGAAGCCCACTAATGCAAGACAGAAGCGTATAAAATGTTCATGCAAATATTTCCTAAAATCTCCATTAAATCAGTTTTGCCTTAGCATATGTTTGCGGTCCATCCACAATATACGATATTGCTTAATCCGGTCATCTAAACACCCATGCGCCCACATCCTTCCATCCCTACATTTTGGATTATGTTTTGCAATGTGAAAATTCGAATTGTATTTTGCACAGTGACAACTATTTGAGAAAAATTACGATCGTTTGTAAAGTATTGTTGTTAGTTAGAGCCATTTTCACACGCCTGCACAGTAACGCTACTCGTGGCGGTTTGATGGGTGACGTCACACGGAAGCAAGCAAATATTTTAAAAATCGTCTTCGTTGCTGGCCGTGTCAGTGCGACGCAGTGCAGCATTAATGGTCTGTATAGCGATTAGTGGCGCGATTGATGGACTCGAAATGTGTCGGCGTATGCAAATGTTTATTTGCGTTCACCAAGGACACTGTCACATTAGCCGAACTAATTGCATTACACCTATGCATCATAACAAATTGTCGAAGATCCCCGACTGTGCTAGCGACGTCGCCAGATGCCCCGTTTTATAAGGCCGTTGACAATGCAGCCCCTTGCTCAATGGACCCCGTTTCATTTTCCACTGAGACAAATGTTGATGCAAGCATTATCAAATAAAACTACAACCTGAAACAACGATTCTGTGTTAACAGAGAAACCAATGATAAAATAGTACAGTAAATAAAGCGTAGATGCATTCCATTTCACCGTGTCAGGTATTTTGTTTATTACTATATGAATTGAGGGACATTCACCTCGTCATTTTTACTCATGCAGGCTGAATACTTGTCATTGACTTGGCAATTTTTTTATACATTAATATATGTGTGCATGCGCGTGCGTGCGAGGGTGCATGCGCGTTTGTGTATACGCGCAGGTGTGTGTGTGGGGGGGATTGTGCGAACTGCAATGGACACGTGCGTCCTGTTGCATACATTCAGCACATTGATTTCTCGTCTTGCGTTCGTGACCGCATCTTTAACCATGTTAACGCTCACTACGCAGTGTTTAAATTGTTAGCCTATCGTGAACTTCTCGATAAACCTTTGTCACGTCCGGGTTCAGCCGGTCTTCAACTATTGATTTCACACACCAACAACAGATCCCCCGGATAACCATAATATCATCTTTATTGCTCGCTAATAGATTGAATGGCTATCGGCGAGTGCTACATAAAATCTGCATCGTCGTTCGGGCAGTCCGTTTGCATTATGTGCGTGTCAGCAAGCAGCAGACTTCAATCGCCGTCCACCATTACAAAGTTGTGCTATGGTCCCTGACTGCCGTTATTAAATCCTCGATACTTTTATTATCTAAATACTCATTTTACGTCTTGCTGTTAGTGTGGACGCCCAGATGCCATTATAAGTGCATGTATAGGTCTACGCATTATGAGGGCAGGGTGCGAATGGTTGTTCTGAATTGCAAACAACATACTTTATAGACAATTCATGTTGTTTTGTATGTGTACATGTATAATACATTAAAGCGGTTTGTGTGGTCTGAAAATTATATTACAGTTTGTGTCGAGAATGTCTAATTATGGTTTTTCTATGGCAACAATCGTTGGTTTTTCGAAACAGGTATACATATACTGTTTTATATGAAATCGTACTATATATATATATATGAATCATTTAAAACGTGTAGATTTTAACATAATGGAATGTACATTTTAAACGAACATTCTTGCATTAATTTTCTATGACATATAGTTCCTCATACGAATACGTTATTTAGTGGTTTATATGGTGAGTATACAGCGCGGTGTACCCTTGGCTGATACATTCCGTTTTTTTATAGGCGCGAAAACGAAAACACACTGAAATATGGTAATTATTTTTCTTTTATAAATAGCTTAGGCGTGTACATGTTGCATAGATATACATACGCTAAGGAAGACATTAGTGTACCTCGAGAAACACCAAAACTGAAATAGCACAGATTCATGCATATATGCATATCTCTGTGTTTATAATGGTGTTGTCTGACACATACTAAAGTATGGTAACGGATAAGAATTTGGTGGTCGTAATAAACACGTGTTTTAATGTGTTTGCTATTTAAATTTAGTTAGTTTACATGTGATGCACACGTTATTGCTATATGTGTACATTTTGTTTTATAAACTTTACGATATAAATATATACTTTTAGAAGACAACCATAATGCTATAGGCATTAATTGTTCCAAACAAAATTAAATATGTTGCATTATGATATAATCTATGTATTGATATGAAATGTTAAGTTTAAAACGCGTGCACCTCACCGATGATAGCGCATTGGTTAATGGCAACATTAATTAGTCGCAGAGCATAATTAAGTATATAAAAACAACTTATGCATAGGAATATGTGTTATTATGTATACTGCTCCCTGTCGATCATAATTATCGGAAAGATAGCATATGTGGACAAGGATTATGCATATATAAAGAAATAGCAGTAACCAACTATCGTTTCCATTATGGTAACGTTGTCAACAACGATACACGTTCTGCTAACATAATTACCTCCAATGATAATATGATTTTGATCGTTGAAGACATTGTAATATAGGTCATTTTCAAACTATGTAGGATGAATTTGAAAATATCCGAGCTCGAATTGGCGTTTCATACATTCGGGAAATAAATAAGTTATACTATAAAAAAAACCTAAAACAAATGATGTGGGAGGTCTATGCAAGAATGGTATACGGTCAACTCCTTTATTTTTAGGATTGTTCATAGACATCAACACATACAATGCAAAGCGAAAATGTGTTTCATTTTGATGCGTGCGGCAATATTTAGACTAGGATCAAGGTAGCTCGTGAAAACATCCAAAATCGAACGGATGCGTGCGTAGAAATGCTTAGAAACGACTTTATGCGGCCGCTATTCTTCATCTAGAAACACAATCTAGACTAGCAGGGACAATCAATTTAATGCTAGCCGTCTTCGTTGGCACAAACATCTCCTTCATTTGCGAAGCCAGTTAGCGACCGGTCATAACTAGCCAGGCTGCATTAGCGCCGGCGTTTTATCATCACAACTGACGCGAGAGCTCGGCTAGAAGCACATTACGGCAACGTAATCCACGCTTTAGCTTTGCCCTGCTCTGATTTGTAACGCCGAGTCACTTAGTACAAACTCGTAACGCCAGCCGACCAAGAATGGTGGCGAGGTTTATGAATTGCATATAATATATTTTATAGATATTTTATCCACAAAATGCTTGTCTTATATTAATTTTATATGCCATCATAACTTGTGTCGGTGTCGCCGCTAGCCGAGTCGGTAGCTGACCAAAATGGTCTCGTTTATGTGTGTTTTATTGTTTAATGCTTATAATGAGTGTGGTTGCCCTGGTTGAGGCAAATTTGGTAGCCATTTCGGAATCTTTATGTATGAGTGACGACGCAGTATAAGGTATATATACTTGCACGAGTAATTCGCCGGCGCAGATGTCCTTCCTCTCTGGTCAGAGGAATATGTGCTTGCTAGCGGCCGGTCGGAGTGGCAGCAAAACTAGGGATACGTTACCTGACCGGCCGTTATTCGGACTACGGATTAAGCGTATGGATTATCGTGCGGGCACTGTGGATACCGCCAGGTAAGTGAGCCGTTTCCACCGCTCTGCTAGGCAAGACACATCTTGTGTGTATTTGACGCTCCAGGAACAACATTCCTTTCCGGAAATACGCGCGGACAGCTGTATACAAGCTGTCTTGTCGAATGCTGGGCGACTATTCATGATACCAAGCTAGAGAACTTTCGAATCTAGACGGAGTGACTTAACGAGTTATGCGCTTTAACGGTGTCGCATCCACTTTGACACAGATATATGTTCATATACATGGATAATGTCCGTGGAATTATCATCTACACTATTTTATTTTCTTACTGCACGAAGTTCACGGGCATATTATCTTGCCACGCAGAGAGGAGGAACAACCAGAGTATATTGATTCAATGACAACGTGGTTATTACATCGAACTCTCAATAGAAAGAACGGGGTTCTCTTGATAGTTCTATCGAAGTTTTGGGCACAATTGTTTACTCCACGTTGCGTCACTTCACTCCGCTGTACAAACGAGTCAGAGACAGTGGTGGATATATGTGAGTGAATGCTCGTCGCGTAGTAATTGAAGCGTGGCTGAAAAAAGTCCAAGTGTAGTTGGGGCTAATACGCACATCTCTGCTATGGGGTGAAGTTATATTTAAGACTATTCCTTTACCCTTAAGAGAGTATATATTATATTACGACAAGACGCTCAAACACAAACTGTGAATTGGGTCAATTGTTTCCCCATAAGTTATACTATTAAATAAATGCCATATTTTTTATTTTTAAATGTCAGTTTAGTAGACACTACTTAAAATTTAGATCAGATGACAAATAAACATTAGTTTAATAAAGATAATCTACGACAAAGTCATCTTTGTAATGAATAGTGCTTCTTTACACTTCCCACTGCCGCTGTTATACAGGAAGGGAGTGCCGACACGTCATTTGGGGAATGCGTATTTACATTTAAGCGCGCGTACATGCACGCACGCATACACGCACCCACACACAGGTCTTTGTGTTCGTGTTCCAAAGTTCTTGTAATCACCGGCAGCGGCGCCAACAGCCGGGCGCCGTTCGTCGCGCTGTGCATCTCGGGAATGACGGGTGCATCTGGTACAGAAGAGCTTGTATTGAAAGCGGGCGGATCTCCGCAATAAACCGCGCCGCCGTGACATTTTCATGACGCAGACGAACGAGCTGAATGCTAAGCTTTTTTGGAGGTGATAAACCAAGGGACGAGACCTCGCGTGGGCTTAGAGTTCACGACAGAAGTGCAAATACATTAAAGTTACCGATCAAAGGAGTAATTGCTAAGAGCGCCGTGGTGGCGATGTGGGGGGGGGGCGACAAACCAGGGTGACGGAGATGGGGGTGGGTGATGGGGCGTGGACAAGAACCCAATCGGCTACCGTGGGATACAGGCACCCCAGGGTGTAAGTGCACCTTAAACTTTCTGTTTGTTTAACGTATGTCGTTCCCGCTGACGCCAGTAGGTGTATGGCAACTGCTACAATATCAAACATGTTTATTGTACGGGATCTGGCAAATGTTCAGTGTATATAGACTTGCAACATATGTGATAAATATGTGATAAATAACTAGTTTAAAAATAGTAGTAATAATAAATATTATTATTATTATTCGCATAATATAATGCATAATACATGCGTATTAACACAGGATTGTTCAAACGTAGCCAACATAATAAAACGTACTTACACAGTAAACATATATTTGATATAAGTATATAATATGATTATGTATACTAATAAATATATAGGGACACATTATATATATATATATATATATATAATAGTTATATATATATATATATATATATATATATATATATATATATATATATATATATATTATTATTATATATTATACCATAATTAATAAAAAATGTAACAAAGGAAAAATACAATGAAATCTGATAAGGGAATTAAAACAGATGATATGTAAAGCATTGACTGCTCTACAAAATAAACGAATATAAAATAGAAATAAAATAGAGTAAGGTATATAATCATGCAGCGATATTAGCTACCATATTCTTTAATATGTTAATATGTAATTATACCAATATTTAGCGAATGCAGCCTTAGGTAGGTGCGTTTTAATACGATTTGGTTAATTATATATACTAGTCATATATATAAAATGACGTCGCCGTGTATTAGCTGATTGCCTGAACTTATAACATGATGCATTTAATACCATGCAGAATTGTAAAATATTATCTGTTATAAACACAACTATATTTTTAAAAACTTCTTAAGTTGCAGCGCTATATAATTATCATGTTGAAATTCAGTGACATTCAACAAAGTCGTATATAAAGCAATGGTTATACAATTAAATATAAATAGCATAATTCGTTTCCGAAATGCACGTATTTGTTAGTACGAAAGCGCGCGCATTATGAAATTCGGTTATCGATTTCGCTTCTATATACTTTGCTTAATGTCACTGAAATTCAATATGAAAACTATATTACGCTCTATCAAACTCACATTATCGCGATTTTAAACATTACAAAAATGTACATTATTTTATTGTTTGGGCAGTAGTATAACTGATTTTTAAGACGACGATGTTTTCTTTGTGTCGTGACATAACATGCATTCGTTTGGACCTTCATGTAATCCGTTGATACATGGTAACGATATTTATACATATCACTCGAATATATTTTACATAGGTAGCTTATATTGTTAAAATTCAAATTTAGACGGATGTAGAACATATTGGATGCATTTACACTCCCTTCGGAATGTTAAATTTAAGCTTTGTTGTTATTATATGGATTTTGGCGCTATTCCTCTTGTAGTAGCCTGATTAGGCAACATTTCGTTTTCTTTGCCGTCAAATTGTAAACCGCTATATTGACACCGCTATAGCATTACAAATGCATGTACCTCATTTGAAGGAAATCAGTACGTTTGCGTATATTTGGAGCAGTTTCCTTAATGCGACTATTGTTTCGTTCTTTCTCATTGGTATTTGCAGAATTAATTTAGTATCTGTTACGAATACATCTTTTCCTATATCTAAATAAAGTTTGTTTTCATAATGTTGCTGTTTACTTTTAAATTTACCGTGAACAGTAGACAAGCTTTTGAATGCAATACAATTACGCAGCAAAACTGACCCATTTATACAACTAGAGGCGAGATGTCGCGCAATTTCGTACGAACTCTATATATCGTATAGTTTGCTTGTGATGTGTAATTTCTGGGAACCTTGAGTCAAACGAAGCAATATTATATTTTGTGGTGTGATTACTAGTCATTTTGTTTATGTACAAGACGACGATGTTTTGTTATTTGTCACTATTAGCTAAACAACAAATCACGCCGAGTTGATTGGCATCACGCGATCTTCTAACAAATGTTAATCAAATATATTATTTACAACATCAGTTATGGCGCAATCATTTAAGCACTGTGCGACACGTTGTATCGATTAGTGTATATTTATTACATTTCTGTTTGTTGTGGCCAACTCGGATATGTAACGTATGTGACTCGAATCTTATGTATGCGTTCTTAGTAGTGGGATTAATCATGTAGTTTTTCTATAAGATACCAATATATTAAGAAACAAATATATATCATTTAGAAGAGTAGCTATACGACGCAATAAATTATTAACTGTGGGACGGGGAGAATTATAGATTAATCAATGCTTATTACATTTTTGTTGTTGTTGCCAACTTGGTTTTATAAATAATATTTTGCTCAGAGATTCGATTAATCTAATACGCAGTGAGATTAACTGATTCACACAGGGAGACTAACGGAATGATGTAATTTGTTTTATGAAAAACAAATATGTTAAGATTTATATTAACATTACATTGATGTTTGTTGTCGCCAACCCGGCTATGTAATTTGTGACGTGAATATCTTAAATGCGTTCCACAAAATGTAGCTAACTTAATTATATTGTTGTTTTTTATTTAAACAAATATTAACATTATTGTGTTTTATATATTATATATTTCGCAAGCGCACAGTCCGACATATCGCAATTTGAAATGTTAAGAAGAGCTTCATACATTTTAAAATGATTTAATCACTATCCCACGATTTACACCCTGTATTCATATTCGAGTAATACACATTTTGTATATGTTTATATGTTACATACCGTATGCTTCTTTATTTGAATAAATAATAAGTATTATATAAAATGAGCACATAAATGTACCGAAGTCCGTCGCGCCCTTGTGTTCCACTACACAACAGAAGCGCATTTTATGTACATATATTGTGTACATACATCGATATACTATTGTAATTAAATGTTCAATTCATTTTAGTTGTATTGCATTTTTGCAACATTTAATCAATAAGTAAAGATTTTAAACAAACCTGATATTCCGTGTCATTCATACAAATAGTGTGTGAACATAATAAGTGATTTACAATGTGACATGAATGAATTATATAATTTATTATTACATATCACATATAGTATTATACATTGATGACTGTATCAGCAGCTAATAATAAATACCATTAAGTTTAACATTTATTTGGATAAACATGGTAAGCCGGATTAAAAGTAATTCACATAGGGTGGCTTCCTAATTCGAACTAAGCAAGACAATCTGTCACATACGTACAATTGTATATACTGTATTTTTATTTGTAATACAGCAAGTAACATAAGTAGTACACTTCTTCTTGCCTTTTTTCGACAATTTTATAGTTACGAAATGTTGTTCTATGATGTTTTTCTACTATTTTTGTTGAAAATAGAGATTCATAGATTCATTTATTCATGAAACTATTACGTAATGCTTATATTATTGCAATGTCTAAACATATTTGCATGTTGCACAATGCATTTGGCAAATATGTTGTATACACTATGTAATTGTTGTAATGTTATGTTATTATATTTGAATAAAGTAAAACACAGTTTTAGTGCAATCTATATCCAGTTTGACATCACATTATGTTCGTAATATATATTATATTTACTAAATGTTAAACTATCTGATAAGTGTCATCCATACAAGGAACAACTTTACAATCTTGCTGCTTTGCATGAACCATGGTATTTAAATAATTGAAAACTATCCAGGTTTCTTATCGATACATGATTATGTGCCGGTATCAAATAGAATATAAGATTATACGCTATGGAACATAGACCTCGTGTACATTTTCCCCATATAATTTAAGGCCATTTTCTGTAAAATACACGTGGAATATAGATCCCTCTATATTATAAGGATCCCCACTTCCCCTTCACACATATTACATAATATTCACAAAATTATAAGACACATAGTGATCAAATATCTCTGAGCACGATTAACGTAAAGGCTATAATTACAATTTTGTTGTTGTTTGTTTGTTTGTTTATTGTTTTTTGTTTTTACAAAACTACCTGTCATTAATTGAAACACATATAGTTAAATTCAATACATGGATGAATAAAGGAGTATGATACTGTTATTAATCATTATTAAACCATATACCATTAACACATTTAGCATAGCCAGTTAATGGCAGCTGGTGTTTTATGTACATGGTGACTAAAGCAAAGAAAGCATTTATATTTCATTTTATAACATTATTTGAAGAGATGGTTATGTAATCTAATCAATATTTTTATTGGGTCAAAATTACATGGACGCCCATATTTAAAAGGTCTATCTGACACCAGGTCTATCTGACACCAGCCACCATTCCAAATTCGCATGCGGAAACAGTAATTAACATTTGCATGGTTTTTATTACTGCAAATTAATCAATGTCACATTAAGAATCTTGTTTTTTAAGATAGCATTTATTAATATGTCTATGTAATCCAGAAATTGCATGCCAGCTATGTATCGTATGAACTCTATGGTTGCGCGCATGTATACAGAACTACGTTAAGAAGTGCACGCAAACATTATCTAGTTACGCCGTTAGATGTCGCTCATGCAATGGCTGCGAAGACTTGCGATAGGCCAGCATCGTCTAGCACGTACATACTATGCCGTATGGGGGCGCCACATGTTATTAGACAACGTGGCCTTTCCTAGCGCCAGCATCGTTTTTCATAGATTGGTTCAACGGTAACAAAATCAAGGACAACAACATTCGTAATATTTATCTTGCTGTTCATGAAATATTATTAACGGAATTAAATGTATTATCATGCAAGCATATCTTACTATTAACCAAGTTAACAAGTATACATTAATTTGACAATTATTGGGAGACTAAAGACAATTGCACGTGTACAGTTACCTTACAAAAAGTACACACATCGTTAATTATTTCGATACCTATAGATATGCTTAATAACGTCCCGTATATTACATATTCATCATCTACGAAATCAAACAACTGGCTAAGGTGGTTGCTATGCACCGACATTTCATTAATGAAAACATGTTATCCGGAACATCATCCACATACCAAAACAAATTAAACAAATTGTTTTCTAAATTGTTATCACATCAGCATCATATCAATCAATATTCTGGAGTAACAGGAGATGCACACCTAATACAAATCGGCCTCTCTACGCCTGTGTGCAGAGCGTGAAACATACGCTATAAAATATGTGTTTGTTTTAATGTTCCACCATATATCAGATGCATACTTTGCGCATATTGTTATTTTTAATCTAAAACCCGGGTGGCTTCAGCGATCTTGATCTGTCATGATCCGATGACACTGTTATTGTGAACAGTTATCACACTTGTCTTGAGCATTTCGCATTTTAACTATTCATGCGATAGATCGCTGACCATACGTTGTATTTTTGCCTTTTTGAGTTAACTGTTTTGTTAATCATTGATCATACTTTTGCATTTCTATGTTATGTGTTATTTTTGTTTGACTATGGAACAAATAAAGTATTTTCTGATTACGATACTAGATATGATTCAAAGACAAATACAGTTTTAATTAACAAAACAGACTGACTGTACAATGAATGCTTTTAAATACAACTTGCTGGGTATGCACCAATGGATATTATATGAATGGCGTATAATATATTAAATATAAAAGCAGCAAACTGTAATGATGTTTACAATGCAATGTAGCAATACCAAAAACCAAAATATCACACGCAAACCACTTGCTACGATTATGTTAAACAGCCTCAACAAATACCTGATGTACGTGGTACGTTTTACATTGTTCCGTGCTGTTGCGTTTCGTGCTATCCTCTCTTTGTTAGTTATCTATTTATTGTTTACAAAGTGACCATTCACGAAAATTATATATATATATATATATATATATATATATATATATATATATATATATATATATATATATATATATATATATATATATATATATATATATATATATATATATATATATATATATATATATATATAATACATACATACATACATATGGAATTCTATGACAATATCGATCAAATTTTAAAAACGTTTGATCTTGCTAACTCGATTTACTGTTTCATTTGTTTGCGCACTGCTGTTTAATTAAATGCCTTATGTTGATACACAATAGTAGGCCTACACGTGACCTAAAATGATCATGAAGCGATAATATATGATAGGTGTTACAATAATTATGTAATCATCGAATTTAATGAAGTGTCAGTAATCGGAAACGTATAATAGAAAATTGCAATGTTACGATGCTGCACAGTTGTGTTAATTGTAATGTTACGATGCTGCACAATTGTGTTAATTGTAATGTTACGATGCTGCACAATTGTGTTAATTGTAATGTTACGATGCTGCACAGTTGTGTTGATTGCATGGTTAGGTGTAAACGTTTAATTTTGGGATTCGCCCTGCTCCGCAAAGCGTCAAAAACATACTAAGTAACAGCTATAAAACAATAACGTTGATATTTCCAAAACTGCTTGAACGTTGTAATCTAATACACTATCAGATATTTGATTAATACATTTATTTTCTGGACTATTTTACGGTAGTTATTAGTTGTTACAATCGTCCTAATTTGGTATTAATTCGGACAAAAGTTATACTTCCAAAATTATTAAATTGAATGCAACACATTCTATGTGGATATATTTCGTTATAGTGTTTCAGCTGACGAACATCCATTATTTGGAATTATAGCAATGCATTCATAACTTAGTTTAAACATATTCCATACATGGTTTTTCGTTTCTTTAATATGCCATGCATCATCTGCTACCCTAAGCAACATGTTAAATAACAACGTTCCTTTCGAGCAATGCAAATAGTAGACAATTCAAATGGGTCCGTCAGACGTTGCGCTTATTAATTTAAACAAAGAATATGTGCGAATTTGTGAATTAAAAACCTCCAAGAGTTTAGGAGTTTATTGCAGGAATGCAGCGAAAACACATGCATACACCTTGTCGATGCATAGTGTGTCACGCCAAATAAATACAAATCGAGGCATAGTTTAGGTGATAGTAAACATTACTTGTTGTATTGTGACGAGTAGACACAGACGAAACTCGTTATAAAAACGCCATAGGCACATACGTAGCTATATTCTGTCATTATTATGTATGCATTGGTATCATGTATATAACTACAATGGTTAATGTTATAGTCATAAGGTAATGTTTCTCAAGTACTCGCCTGTTTTGTGTCTCATATTTGTCGCACTCTAGCATTCTACAACAACACAACAGCGATGTTCCGGTAATAACACAAATTGTTTTCAAAATATGTTTATGTTTTTGGAGTAATCCGTGCAAGAAAGTAAACATATATCTAATACATTTTCGTTTGATTTTCATATATATATATATATATATATATATATATATATATATATATATATATATATATATATATATATATATATATATATATATATATATATATATATATATATATATATATATATATATATATATATATATATATATATATATATATATATATATATATATATATATATATATATATATATATATATGTGTGTGTGTGTGTGTGTGTGTGTGTGTGTGCGCGTGTGTGTGTGTGTGTTTAACATGTCCACATTTTTGCAAACGTATTAAACATTGA
>BSQZ01000084.1:2132500-2140000 GCA_033239005.1 Lamellibrachia satsuma | reverse complement strand
CGTGCTGCAATTGTTATGAAAGAGGCGATCGTGTCGCCGTTGTTCGTCCATTGCCGTTAGCCTAGCTGATCTCCGCGGCAGCACAGCAACAGTAGTCAGCGCCACGAAACGCGAGATGAGTTCGTTTTTCAGCGACCACGACCGAGTGGAACACCAGCTCCGCCTGGCGAGGCACGC
Organism: Lamellibrachia satsuma; assembly: GCA_033239005.1. NCBI lineage: Eukaryota > Metazoa > Annelida > Polychaeta > Sabellida > Siboglinidae > Lamellibrachia > Lamellibrachia satsuma. The sequence continues at coordinate 2,139,823 of BSQZ01000084.1, read as the reverse complement.
GGCTGGGTCGGCGGCCGGCGACGGGCCGGGTTTGCTCGGCGGCGCGGACCACATGACAGGCGTACGTCCACAGGACGACTGCGGCAGCAATTGCGCCATGAATTGTCGGCCAACGACCGGACTGTGCGCACCCGTGTCAACATTCCAGGACTTCGCCTGCAGCATCCCCGTGTTCCAGAGCCGACAGAACGCGGCCGACTACAACGGCGGGTACTTGTACTCGCAGCCGCCGCCTTCGTCCTCGGCGTCGTTGGCTTCGTCGATGACAGGGGCAGTGACTGCGCCCCCAGCCCACGAGTCGCAGTGTCATCCTACCGGTCCGCATTCGCAGACTCTGCTCGAATCTCACTCGGGTCTCACCAGCATCAACTGTGGCGGCCTCGGACCAGCCGCCAGTATAAACAATTGCGGCGCCAGGATGCCGCCGCCACAGTCGCTGACGGCGCCAGTTATGTACCCATGGATGTCTATCGTAGGTAGGACCAGAGCTCCTCGTATCTTAACCATAATGTGACATAATGGCCATTCTATATAGGGTCATAACGCCGGGTCGATTGGTACAAATTTACAGGCGTCAGTGCCGATTATAGGTTCCGTAATGTAAAGTACATCCACAAAATAGACCCGGCTGCTGTAACTACGTCTTTATCCTCACATCCTGACCGGCTGCTGTTAGTTGAGTGGGTAAATGAGGTTCTTACCCTGTCTTCACTATCTGTTGCTTTATTTCTCACTATGTACGCTCCGATTGGACTAATAATTTACAGGTCATTTCTGTGGTTATTGCCTCTTTACGGGCAGTTATGGCCGTGTATAAACACATTTGCGGCTCCGTATCTGGTTCATGGCATTGACCAAGTCGCGGTCGTCTCTCGCCTTACATGTAGTCTTCTATATATAGATGACTTATTCGTGATAGTGTCTGGCCAAACTTCAAACAACACTAACCGACAGCACACAGTTGGTTTTGTTGATCACATCTTCCTGCAGAGCAACGCCGATATAACCGAATTACATGAAGCTAACAAATTAGCTTTAACTTTGACGAGCCTTACACATTAGTGCACTCATGCAGGTGAATACTGGTCAATATCCAACTGGCTAACTTAAGCTGTAAGTTAAACCAAAATGTACAGTAAATGCCGAAAATGTGTACAAATCACCTATACTATTCAAGTCAGACTTTTGGGATGTCTTGAAGACGAGCCTACAATAAGACGGTATAACTGATCGATATCGTTGCCGTAAAATGTACAAAGTGACACATATTGTTTCGGTTTACAGCAGCATGGATCGTACTACTTTCGTAAATATCTCAATAAGATGCATTACAGACGTAAACCAACGCAAGTCAGGGGTGACCATAAGTTTAACCATGCACTAGACTGTCTTTACCTACAATGTATGTACCACATATATTGCTTCTACATAACCATTATATATTATATATTGCTTCTACATAACCATTATTTTCACGAATTGTAATCTACGAGACATTTACTACTTATTTCTTGCATATGCCGAGTCAGTAATTTCAAAAAGTTTGCAACAGATAGCAACAAAAGCTCGCATATCATATGGCCATCAATACTAGCACCTGTGCATTATTGTGTGTGTTACACACAGTGTTTATAATAAGCTAGCACGACATCATTATGTATCACACTAGTATATAACTCAAAGCAGCCCATGTTGATTTCGCCCTTTCCATCCTTTTGTTACAAAACAGAAATATAATTTCCGTGTAGCAGTTATGAATATTTTGGAACGAGTGTGAAGAGGATATATAGAGAGCCATCACAAACAAACATTGTCGGAGTAAAAAAGCGGCAATATTAGAAGCCAATTAAGAAAACTGATAACATTTATGATAGCATAAAGTAGAATATGAGTAATTGACGTTTTAATCAGTGGGGTTACGTGCAATTGTTGAATATAATGTACTTGCATTAAGAGTTAGTCGCCACGTTGTCGTTTACAATAAAAAAACGCAGCAACACCGTCTAAAACATGACACCCACAATAGTCAACAAACATATATAGTTACATAACACACGTCATATATAACGTAATTATAACAAGTGAGTACAATTATGAGGTGAAACGTCTGGAAAACCTCTTGCTTATAAAAATATTAAGTTAGGCGAGAATATTACTTTAAGTAATTATGAACAATTTGATCATATATCAAAAAATGCAATTCCATGAAAGGGTACCGCGTTTTTATAGCAGGTTAATTAATGGATTTATATTTTGCTACAATATCATATTTGGTACCTTGGATAACTTAGTAAGCATATATAAATCGAATATATATATATATATATATATATATATATATATATATATATATATATATATATATATATATATATATATATATATAAGGAAAATGTTTCGATTATGCGAGGATTGTTGAAGTGTAGTCGAGTAATGTTACTGAAAGAAAATGCAGCGATATTTTGCTACAAACGAGAAAATGCGCATTCGGTTAAATTATGTTGGCGCTTTGATTTATCTTATCTTTGTCTATGTTAAATATAAATGTTTATATGTGTTAATATAGCAACTCATGGACGGACTATTTCATACATGACATAAGTCCTATTCATTTGGGTTAAGGAAAACGCTTGTTGTTTTTCTGTTTCTCAGATTTTTCTTATACGGATGCAACAAAGAGCGACAGCTGCTTCATGCTATCGAAAACATACTTTATGACAAATATCTTACGCGCCGTGATAGAATCCAGATTCATCGGATTAGTTAATTTGTTTACGAATATTTCTGGTCATTAAACTAGCAGCTGGTGTACATATTATCATCTTCCTGCACTTTTGACACCTAAAAGTAAAAATGTGCGCATATAAAATCGACTGACACACACAAATGAAGTGTTGGCTGTTTTCCCTGGTTGGATGGTAGACTTAATATTACGCTTTCGTTAATTTGCGGTTTATATAATGTTAATAAATTTTCAAGATGTGAATGTACACCCACGTGCAACATGACTGAAATTGATAGCATGCGTTGCACGCATAACATAAATTATGACTATAGGAATACGTGCACTTACATTAAAATACGACTAAGTCAGCCCACATTTATTATAATATGTGCAAACACAAAGCAAATAAATTACTGCGTTATAACAAATCATGTGGAGGTATATGGAATTGTTACATGAAGTTACGTATTTCAGTGTATTTTCGAATGAGTATAATTACAATTTAGGAATAACGGCGAAGTCCATGCAGTTGATTTGATAGTATAATATGTTTGCGTTTGTGTGTGTGTGTGTGTGTGTGTGTGTGTGTGTGTGTGTGTGTGTGTGTGTGTGTGTGTGTGTGTGTGTGTGTGTGTGTGTGTGTGTGTGTGTGTGTGTGTGTGTGTGTGTGTGTGTGTGTGTGTGTGTGTGTGTGTGTGTGTGTGTGTGTGTGTGTGTGTGTGTGTGTGTGTGTGTGTGTGTGTGTGTGTGTGTGATGGCTTTGTATGATTGTAATTCGCTACATAGTGCTATGGCACATGTGACTTTATAATATTTATTTTATATTGATTACCATGACATAATAATCATGTCGCAAGCGATTTCAGCTACCGTCATGCTATTACTTGTATGATAGGTTAAGTTACGGTCTTCACAATTGTGTCTTCGTTTTCAACAGTTCTCTTCATAATGTTTTGCACAAAAACAATACCTAATGCCACTTTTGTGTTTATCTTTCCTTTATTAATTCGAAATTTTTTTTAATTAATTTTGCTAAATGTCCACAACATAATATATCATTTCAGGATGCTGTTATTTTATGTTAATTTCGTTTGTTAGTATTACGATCATTTGGTATGTTGTGTTTTCTAAAACACGTTTTTCAGGTGTCTCCAATACACCCACATACACATAATTAAAGGAATTGTTGAAGTATTTAAATTGGAATCCACTCTATATATTGCTTTGTACAGACATATAATTAACTATTATTCCTCAGATGTTATATTTCCCTAAATATCGTACTGATTTGATTAATATTTGACAGCGCAACCACACACTGTTCTGAAACTGTCACACCAGCACTGATTGTTTCTACTGAATCAATTTCGATGATGGTCTACCGGAGTTAGTACATATACTATTGTATATTTTCACTTCTCATGTCGTCTCCCAAGAAAGGTATTTAAATTAGTCAAAATTGAACAACATCTACCATAATTAAACCATTGCTATATTTTGTATCATTTTCGAAATGTGTTACGTGGCAAACGTGTTGGTAAACCTGAATGTAAGGGAACACGCTGGGCTGCACTAGACTGGGCGAACCTACTTCAACATTAAAAAAGCCGACATCCGTTACCACTTGATAAAAACAATGTGACACGTGCACAAACATTTGAGCACATTAATTTTGAAGTCGGAAAATATAACCTGCCTTTTAAAGCCGCACCCAACTTATTCTTATAATTACGCCATTATTCACATGCAACACATACATTTGATAGCACAACGTTGCGTACATATAACTGGACTTTCATAATAGCCAAGGCTGAAATACATTCTCCTGCCTTATATGAACAATGGGAAACCATTGTACGCAACATTTAAAGAAAGGTGATGTGTACAACGATTCATTGAATGCGTAGTTTCAAACACTGTGCTGTTTTAATTAATAAGCAATAACAGTGAGCTTATATTATGTCAAAGGAATACGGATTGGAACATTCGTCGATTGTTAAATGTTTCAAACGAAAAATGTAATAATACGGAAATATTATATTAAACATGACGATTAGGTACTTTCTAACCAATCAAAAATAAAGAGTAAATAAAATAGTTAATTTTACCCACTGATCTACTAGAGTAATTTAAATGGGAACTATGTGAGTCAGCCAATTTTTTATTAATTAAATGTTCAAGTTAATTTCTTCATGCATGCAGGGCAGGCCCGTGCATTTGTATAATGATGCACAAAAGTGTGTATTTACATCGTGGCAGTTTCACTGTTCAGTCTCCTACGTGTAATTATCACTTACGTCACACAAAAAAAAACAGAGCTAGAAATCAGGCAGAATTGAAAACCTTTTCGCGGCTTAGCATAGTCTATGGATATCACATCGTTTGTTTAAACCGAGAAGTGGGTCACTGCTTTGTGTTGGCCCTCGGCGCAGCCTCTCCGCTATCGTCTCTCGTCTACATAAGTTTTCATTTAATCGCTGTTTATGAGCGTCAGTCCGCCTCTCCAGTCGCGCTGCGCAGCTCCAGGCAAAGACGCCGAGACTGGTAGAGCCTTGTCCTAGCCAGGTCAAATATCACTTTGTTTTATTCCACCGTTTCTGTCTAACTTTTCGAGCGACACATCACTCACGATTTCATTGTTGCTTTGTAGCATGTATATCCAGTGCTTTCTCGAGCGGCTATGACGGATCATGGAAGGGTTCAACTAACGGAAGCACATATTATATGCAATGGTTTTCTGAAAGCAGCAATAACATTGTTGAATTGCTTAGTGACTAATTGCGCTTCTTTCGGCTCAACGTGAAAGACATGTCACTTCCATTAACACATATCACGTAGACAAATCCTCTGACACCACCTCTCAGAAATATAACTTAGAACAACCTGATTGGTGAAAGAAATAACATGTAATCATGAAAAGAAAGTTGTCTTTCCACAATAACCCATTGCATCATCACATACAACAACTCGTGCTCTGTATATCACAGTAGGCGCGAAGTGTTTTTTTAACGCCTGCATGGACACCAGAACTACGTGACAAATATCTTGTTTATACAATACGTCCGTGAACCAAATGGCACAAACTTAAAAAAAAAACAGCTCGTCGTCCTTGTAACAATTAATGATTGTCGTGTCGCCTTTTGCCTTGAATCCACCCGGCTATATTTTGCAAATGTACTTTGGCCATGTGTACATATACAGGTTTGAAGTGCTTAAGCTTTGGACCATACTATCAAATATATTAACAAAAATGTTTAACTATTTTCTCCATAACTATAAGGTTGTGTATAATAATAATAAAACACTGGGCGATTGGAAGAAACTATTAGCTGCGTATACCATCATGTTGGGCAATATGCTGTCTCAAATACTCCGACAAATATTTCTGCTCCAAAATAAAAAATATATAATTTATAGAATGTAATGAAATCGTTTGTTAACACATGCACATGTTTTGATCAGAAATTATCATCGTATTTGCAACAAAACACATCGATTACACATGCAACATAAGTAAGGCATATGTAGTTTTATCTTAATTACACATGTAATGTTTCCTCACTAAACAACGTTTCAACAACAGTTGTTTGCCTTCTTCTGGAACTGAATTCTGGGACGACTTAGTTATTCTTATGCTCGCCTGTTTGTATGGCAAATAGGCTGCCTCATACGTGACTGAATCGGTATTCTTCGTCTCGATCCATCACCGTTACTGCCTTTTCTTATTCGATTCACACTTATTCGATTCATATTGACTCCTTCCCAATCATAAATAAAGTTGTTTCTTTTGGTATATGATCTGTGATTGCGCCAGGGCCACCCATTTATATGCTATTTTTACAGCAGACACATGTCAGTGATCGTATAGGCCGAATATACTTTTAAATACATACATAATAGTATCATACAGTTTTTATATGACAGGACTACATTTTCTTCAACGATTGCATATATATAAATACATTAACATGCACGTATTAGTGATGCAATTGTGGTGGTTTCTTTAATACGTCATTCTAGGTTTATTATTTATTTCGGTTTGATGTCTGCACATGTCTGTCAACATATTGCTCATTTATAAGTGCGTTCAGTCGGCGATTCATCTTGCAGTTTTAGTTTGGTGAAATAAACATACGTTTTTGCAGCGACTGGACTCTTTTCGACCTCGTAATTGACAAAAAACACGTATTTCTTAAGCTGTGTTATATTGGCTCTATACATTTTCATGATATTGTGCTTGTTGTGAGCGTGCGCGTGTGTGCGTGCGTGCGTGTCCGTGCACGCGTGCCCGTACATGCGTGTGTGTGTGTGAGTGGGCCTGTGTGCATGCATTTGTGCGGAAGAATTAGTAATTTTTATTCGTCGGTTGCAGGACCTAACTCGAATCAGCGCCGTCGTGGTCGCCAGACCTACACGCGCTACCAAACTCTCGAGCTCGAGAAGGAATTTAAATTCAACCGTTACTTGACGCGACGTCGCCGCATCGAGTTGTCGCACATGCTCTGCCTGACCGAGCGACAGATCAAAATCTGGTTCCAGAACAGGCGCATGAAGGAGAAGAAAGAAATCCAAGCGATAAAGGAACTTAACGAGAAGGA
>BSQZ01000084.1:2095000-2122500 GCA_033239005.1 Lamellibrachia satsuma | reverse complement strand
TAAACATTTATTTGGTAGCTGTTACATTAAATAATCGTACATGCCAAAACATTTTCCTGAGCATGAGAAGCATTTTAGCCAAAAGTATGTCACTTGAAGCAAGGAAACATGTTCTGTTATGTTACATATATAACCCATACCACGATATGGATATGAATCTTAAACGATGACTGTGCAATCAGTAAAGAACATATACATAACGAAAATGTGTTTTTGAGACGAATGCTTTGAATATCGTGGATATAAAAACGATATAAAAATCTCGAAAAAACGAAGAACATGTGCAACATCAAGAACAAACAAGCATAATTTTAGGTCATGTGCTGAGAAGGCGATAAGTAGAACATCTAGTGACAACGGACAGGTTGAGGTTACAAGAAGCTGAGATCGGCAAATAATTCAATTATTTGATTGTCTAGCAGCCTGGTTAGAAAAGGAGAACACATAACTGTTGCAATACCGCTATGATCGTGGAAGATGGAGGCTCATGATTCAATTGGTGAGAGTACTGCTCATGGAAATGAAAGGCATATAACATATAAATGGAATGTATATAACGTTTACATCAACCAGCTGCAAGAGCGTACAACATTAACACGTTTGCATACAAAGCAAGAGGGCGACCGAGAAAGCGGTGGATCGATGGTGTTACAAAGACACTAAGAAACACAAGCCCGAACACGCCGAGGCCTCCCACCTCGCTGTTGAACGAAGGTTACACCTCCACGCGACGTTTCACGGGGACATCGGAAGGTTACATTAAAGTAAGTAATGTAAGATAAATGAAACGGGATGATAATTATTTGTCTTAAATAATGTATTGGAATCGGAAGTGTTTATTTGACCGCAGATTAAACAGTACAGTTGTCAATACAGTGAAAATATACAGCTAAGATAACATGTGTTAATAAATAATAAGTAATACATGTATTGAAAACTAAAATGTACAACACAAATATAATAAAATTGAAGTATGATGACATTACAACAGCCTAAGCGTAGACTATCAGTTTGCTGTGGACAAACGTAAAACGGGTCAAGGAGACTGCCACAAAAACCATTGTTGGTCGCTCTCGTAGCAGCCACCTTAACTTGTCTCAATTTTGTCTTGTCCAAGTTTTCAAATGCCTTCGTCAGTTGTATATTCCGTGTCAATGCCTTCGTCAGTTGTATATTCCGTTCGTAATTCGCGCTTAACATATGCCTGATATAATAATAAGCCTATAGGCATCGGGCATGTTCCAATAGTGTATACTGAAAAAGATAAGTGAACGAATCTGTGCTACATAAAAAGGCTTCCTTTCATGATGCCTACGTACTATTCCATATTTCAACAACTAGTGCTGGATACTGGTAATGGAGAATGTCTCACGAATTGTGCAAGATGGCGCCGCTTGTGATTAATGGCGCCAGACAGAATGTATATTGCGCTGCTACCGACGTCACACGTCGATATATGAGGGAACAAACAATGAACGTCCTCGTTTACATGAGTCCAACTGCACAGAGACCATGCACCATGTTTGCAAATGTTTAATCATGAATCGAGGCTCGTACATTTTTATAGAAGTGTGGATGACGAAAAAGGTGGTTCCATAAAAAACTGCCAACGTGTATAATGATAAATAGAACGTGAACACACAATTCGGAAAATGATTGCATGAAACTGAAGTATATACACATCAAACACACGATTCAGAAGACAATAGCATTAGCATTCAGCGGCACAGCTATAGGGATTGTCCGTATCGCTCGCGGCATCTATAGAATAATATATATTATACATTTCAGTAACAGTATGCGAAGAAGCGTATATGTGTTACAGAACGTTAGCTTTGCGCACCAAACACTAAGTGCAGTATATGACAACATCTGTGCACACGACCACAACATATACGCACGTATACACATGTACACTTGGACAATGTCTCTCGTGTTTACAATTGTGTTAACCGGTTAAAGCCAGAATGCATAATATGGTATATGGAAACTCACATAAGATTCACAACATAAAATATGTTCTTTCCATAACTAAAATGACGTTATAAATGCGTTAGTAAAATGCAAGCTATATATATATATATATATATATATATATATATATATATATATATATATATATATATATATATATATATAAATATATATAAATATATATATATATATATATATATATATATATATATATACAAATATATATATATATATATATATATATATATATATATATATATATATATATATATATATATATATATATATATATATATATATATATATATATATATATATATATATATATATATATATTCCAACTGTATGTTTCAAACATTGTACTCGACAGAAAGATACATTCGGAAGTCATCGTGTTCGTACCAACTTAAAATTGACGTGCATTTATGTTTGTGGAGTACAACAATGGCATTCTTTACATGAAAACATCACTAGCTGCAGAAGTATATAAGCATGTAAATCAAATTTACATCTTCTGTCTATGTATAGGCACTGTATGCATCAGTTATTAGTTATGGATTAAAAAATTATATTTATTGTAAGATAATGTATTTGTATCATACATAACTGTACTGGTTGGGGATAAACCATAAATAAGTATCACACGTCTGTTCACTCCCTTTCCACCAACACTCTATTGTTTATTTTCTTTTCATACATGCTGCAAATTATGTGTGTGTGTGTGTGTGTGTGTGTGTGTGTGTGTGTGTGTGTGTGTGTGTGTGTGTGTGTGTGTGTGTGTGTATATATATATATACACACACATCATTGTGTGTATATTCATATATATATATATATATATATATATATATATATATATATATATATATATATATATATATATATATATATATATATATATATATATATATGAATGCACGCACATTTTGGACCGGGAGTGATAGCAGTACTGCAGTACACCTGCCATATCGAACTGTTGAAACGTGTATTTGTCAGTTTATTCCACGCCATGTAAGGATATAAGCTGAGTCATTTGTACTTAACCCCTTTGGTGTCGTGGTCGACGTGTTTCGTAGAACTAGACACGCACAAACTTCAAATACTGTTCCCACGATCGGTCTACAACAAGTAAAAATTAATTACCCGTATGTAGCCCTAAGTTCGTCGCGCTCGTAATATTATTGGTTAAAACAGCAACGGAAAGTTCCATGTTTCAACAGATCGATCTATCAAGACTACAAATGTAGTCAAAACCCCTGGCGGCGAAGATGATTTGCACATATAATTAAACTGATTATTTGCTTGAGTAAATCAGTTGAATCCAATTAAAAACTTGTATGCAATATATAAAAATGAGCTTTTGTGTAATAGCAAATAATTTATAACATGTAGTCGGCGACAGATTTATATTCCGTGCGGCCTTGTATATGACACATTTTAATGATAAAATCACATAACCATGTAAGTTCGTATATTCAGATTCAACTTCATCTAAATCCAGCATGTTAATTCTTTGCATAAATGTGTATATATATATATATATATATATATATATATATATATATATATATATATATATATATGCTTTCTTGTTTCTACAAAACAGAACTTTGTTGCACTGTTAGAGTAACTCCTTTTAAGATAAAGAAAGCCTCGAAACGATAGATACATAAGATAATTGTTGTGACTCAGGCAATGTATATATGTAAAAATATACGTTTGATATTTTAGTTGTATTTAACAAGATTTAACAAGATTGCCATCTCGAACAAGTTCCAGATGGCAAGTGGACAAGGAAGCCATTGGCTTATCGAGAGTCCAACAATTTTCACATCTATGTGTAGCCCGCCCTTATCAGATATCTGTCAATTCTATTTTTAAACATATTCACACTACTAGCATTAACACAATCGTTTGGCAGTTTGTTCCATTCATTTATCACCCTCTGTGAGAATGAGTACTTTCTCATGTCCAACCTACACTGCTCCTTAACTAATGCTGCTTTGTGTCCTCTGGTTCTACTGCCTTCTTTAAGTTTGAAGAACATATTCCTATCAACATCCTCATAACCGTTCACTATTTTAAACACTTCTATTTGGTCTCCTCTTAGTCTCCTGGTCTCTAGTGTTGTCAAACCACATTGTAATAAGCGACTTTCGTAACTAAGGTCTCTTAATTCTGGAATCATTTTAGTTGCTCTTAATTTTATTCTTTCTAGCTTATCTATGTCTTTTTTACGATATGGCCTCCATGCTTGAATACAATATTCCAAATGTGGTCTAACTATTGCTTTGTACAGGGGTACAATTAGATGTTTCTCCTTATACGTGATAGTTCTCCTAATTAGGCCTAGAATTTGATTTCTTTCGAAGCAGCAATCCCACATTGCTCTGAAACTTTCATGTCAGCATTAAATATTACTCCTAAATCCTTTTCTTGTGTGGTTCTACCTAGTACAGCATCCCCATTTTATATTCCTCATCCATATTTCCATGTCCTATGTGTATACATTTACACTTCCCAAAATTGAATAACATTTGCCATTTTTCTGACCATTTAACTAATTTTTCTAGATCATCCTGTAAACTTTGTTTATCTGTATCATTAGTAACCTTTCTGAATACCTTTGTGTCATCTGCAAATTTGAGTACTTTGCTAGATATGTCATCCTCCAAATCATTTATATATATTAAAAACAGTATAGGGCCTAACACTGATCCCTGTGGTACCCCACTCAAAACAGATTTCCAGTTTGAAATCTTACCATCTACTATTACTCTCTGTCTTCTGTGTGTAAGCCACTTTTCTATCCAGTTGATTACATCATTGCCTATACCATGGGCTTTTAGTTTAAGTAACAATCTTTGATGTGGCACTTTATCGAAAGCTTTCTGAAAATCTAAGTAGACAACATCCACTGGTGACCCGTCATCTACCCACTTTGTAATTTCTTCTAAAAAACATAAGAGATTGGTTAGACATGACCTTGCTTTTAGGAATCCATGTTGAGATGTATTTATTAATTTATGTTTTATGAGGAATTCCACCATGTGGTCTCTAATTAATGTTTCAAGTAATTTACATACAACTGATGTTAAACTCACTGGTCTGTAATTTTCTGGCTTCTTCCTCGATCCCTTCTTAAACAGCGGCGTAATGTTTGCTTCTTTCCATTCTGAAGGAACTATTCCTTCTTCTAGTGACAAGTTAAAAATGTGTCGTCAAATCTTCCGATTTTTTATAACGCCTCTAACAACGAAATGTTATTAAGCCTGCATCGAATTCACAAAGGCGTGTCCAGTTTTCGATGTTCTGACTTGGCAGTGCAACGTGGCAAACATTGATTGTGCTCCCTTGCTTGGTGTATGTGTGTGTGTGTGTGTGTGTGTGTGTGTGTGTGTGTGTGTGTGTGTGTGTGTGTGTGTGTGTGTGTGTGTGTGTGTGTGTGTGTGTGTGTGTATATATATATATATATATATATATATATATATATATATATATATATATATATATACACATAAAATACAACTATATATATATATATATATATATATATATATATATATATATATATATATATATATATATAATACAACTAAATTGTAAATACACACACGTGTTGTGCATTAAAATACATGTACAAAAAATTAAACAATAAAAAATATAAATATACACACATTCATGCATTAAAAATGTACACTTGATTAATCTAATAATTATTCATTAGACTTCTGTAATTCTGTCAGAACACAAACCTTTTTTGATGTTATATAAACGAAACCAGCAACCGTTATTCATAATTAAAAAATAGAACGGCTGTTTCAATAAAGCACGCAATACCTTATACTGAAGGTTGCTAGTGTTGCAGTCACATGACCACAAATCACCAATGGAATCAGGGAAACCGGATACCGCCCACAGAGCAAGTATGTGACACCTATCCTACGTGTGGTCCCATGGCATCTGTTGGCTCGGTGCGGTGCCATGAATAAAAATATGTGAAACAATTAAACTGCAAGAGATGGAGTGGTTATTCGATAACATAAAACAATGTGCGATGCATGCTATTGTTTTCTTATGGCTAACGCACATTCGCCTAAGATATAAATGACACTAAGTTGGTTACTATTACAGTTTAATGCAGCTTAACTCAGTCTTGTCAGCTTAAACTGTCATCCCTTGAGCAACCTGCGATTCCACCAGTTATGTATTGTTGAGCAAGGGAGCACAATCAATGTTTGCCACGTTGCACTGCCAAGTCAGAACATCGAAAACTGGACACGCCTTTGTGAATTCGATGCAGGCTTAATAACATTTCGTTGTTAGAGGCGTTATAAAAAATCGGAAGATTTGACGACACATTCTAGATTGAGGTAAGTATACGTAAGAGAAAATAAGTGTTATTTCAGCATAAATACGCCAAGGACAAATCATTGTGTCAGGAATCTTACAAAACCAATGTTTTCGAATCAGCTCTCGCGCAACACAAGTCGTGAAACATGTTATTAGTTCTATGGTCACAATAGAACCATTATAGAACAGCCAAACCTGTCACCATTTAATGAGTGAAACTAAGTATATATAACACATTAAACATATAATAGTATTATTAATGTATAGCTCCTGTATTTGAAACCGAAACGCTACGACAGCGATTAATGTTTAGTCTTAGTAGGAGTCTTCCCCTCCCTTATATGACATTATTTTTTTATTTTCAGACCGTACTCTACATTCTTACCACTTCGTTTGTGTTGCATACTCTGTTTTGTTATGTCATTTGGACTAATATAATATAAATAAATATTTCCTGTTTCCTGTTTTCCTGTTAAACACTACAAGTTAAATGCGGGCACACCGTGGAAAAACAAAGTAGAATACTGCACGCTTGAAAGTTTTGACAAGGTGGTTAAATTTAATTTGTTTATATATTATATTAATTGAACTGTTAGTGAAATTGGAATAGTATATACCTTGCTCTTATCATAAGTGACACAAGTCCCATGTACCTATATCCTGAAACGAATATTAAAACAATGTGTTCTGTTTGAGCGGAATATTAATAACATATAGCTCAAATGCAAACAGCGGGAATTCTTCGTCAGATAAGTATGACCACGCCTCGGAATATAAAAGTATGTACCAGTTCGAATAAATGTGGGTGAATTTAATTAATCTCATTATTAAAAGCAATAACGGCTTACTTCGATAAAACATTTCTTACGAGCTATCTACAATGTAACCGTCAATGTAACCATCGACGTAACCATCAATGTTATATCAGATCCTTACTGCTGAGTGATCATGTACTTTCCTTTTTGTTGGATGGTAACGGTTAAATTAATAACCAATGGTTTTTTTATTTAGGCACACTACATAGCATAAAATAGCTTTCCTTGTTTAACTGAACATGTCTGTTAGAAGTAAATTGGTGTATTGTGTTTTGAGAACTTGCTTGGTTACTTTGTCCTCCGCCCGCGGCCAACTATTCACAACCAAGTCCGCCCGTTGATAAATCGGCGCATCCTCATTCTAGTCATATTGTTAATATCTATATCTAAGGTATTTATAATTAAAAAAACTAATTATTCACCCTATGTGTTTCATCACCTGCAAATACTACACAATAATTATATTGTATTTAGTCAAACGTGAGCAAGAATATCACGACATATACCTTTATGCTTCAGCGCAAAAAATAATTGCACTGTTTGTAAGATAACTTATGTTAATATCAAAGCGTTTATCCTCAATACGAGCTATATGCCAACATTATATGAATTGAGTGGTGTTGTGCTGCCGCCAACATATTTCCTTTTCGGTCGAATACTGTTGATCGGTGTGTGCGTGTTACCAATCATGACAATATAATCTTTGCACATAGAAGGCTACATATATTAATTTGTTTCACAGAGTCTGCACCAGTCAATGTCTTTGGTTTCACAAAATTCAGAGAGTTTCTCCACCACATCTTCACAGTTGGTTGTTAGCTCGAGGTCATTACAAAATACGATTTCTTACTTCCATCAGATCGCCATGGGCACTATGAACGTGTTTGGCGAACAACATCAGTTATGAGATAGATTCATACAATATGATGCTGGACACACTAGCGGATTTTTACTTGCTGCATCACCTGTTTTTTAATGCCCAGATAAAGCTCACATGTTCTGCAGCCGACGACAGTATGATTGGAAAGAGAAACGACACAAAGTTTGTTTCAGCACTTTTCTCTTCCCGAACAAGTTGGACCGTGATATTGGCATAAGTTACAATCAGCTGCTCCCCGACAATGTGATGCTAATTTTCCTTGCTATTTCCAAATAGACAAAAAAATTATGCGATTAATCATACGTTTTAATTGTACGCAAAATATATTTACAAGTTGTCGCCAAACGACCCCCCCCCCTTATAGGGATCACGACCCAAAGTTTGAGGACCAATGACATAGACGTCTTGCAAAGTGATGCGTATATACATTGTACACATAGGTAGGACAAGAATGTGGGGATGCAATATGCACAAATGTATATGCAGGTGTTTTCTTTGCCAAAATACTTTTCCCAACATTATGAAGAACACGGGCTGCACACGCCATCAGTGTAACTTAGCATTCTCGTTTTCTTCTCATTAGTTCAGAATTCCTGTTATATACGATACAATCAATAATTTATAATGCCCACTGTCAGCTTACATCATTGGAACGATTGCGATTCTCCAGATGAATGTCGCAAAAGCGTCTTAGTTCGTCTGTTTTATGTCTGTTGATGTATGCACTATGTGTATGCACTAAGACAAGAGCCTGCGCATATTGTCGAAACAGTCCGCTCAGCCAACACATTTGCATTATTCGTATTACCCGTATTACACGTATTACCCTGTTGTTACTTTTTAATTTGTGATGCATGTTTTCAGTTAGCATAATACTGCAGCGATGGCTGTGCTCAACGTGTGTACGTACAACATAGTATTTGGAAATTGTTAATAGCACAATCCACATTTTGAATACATTATATTTTCAGCTGATATATAATGCAGGCCCCTACTTATGTAATGCACAACTATTAGCCCCAATAACAAGTATATACGCTTATGTATATGCAAACATAAAGGAATGAAATGAAATAAAATAACTATGTGTATACCAAGTTTCGATTAAGTCTCGTTAATCGCACATCGTTGCAGTGGGTATACAGTTAAACAGAGTCGTGTTTCGAGTAGCCATACTATATTTAATTTACCAAATATCACCAAACATGCAGGTACGCCGATCATGCTCAACACGAATAATTCACTTCCGTTGTCGTACTATATGAACAGTACATCAATAAATAACTTTAAGTACAAAGTAATTAAACTAATTTATACATATCGTTTAAATTTGGTGTTCATTTTAATTAATAACATTAGCCATTTTTCATCAGCATCTAATGAATGTAGTTTTATTATGGACATTTAATACAAGACAATATTACACAATCTTAATAAATGCACATGTATTTCCAACGTATTTAACCGCCAATATTTACAGATAGACAATTCGTTTCCATCAAGCTACTTGAAAAAGTATTTGTGTTTTTAGCTCACATTTAAAGTATGTTTGACACATTTGACCCTATATTATATTTACATTAAAAAAATTCGTTTTTTAAATGTTAACTATTTTTAAATGCATTGGACTCAACGTCAGATTACAGTACAATTTATAATACAAAAAATATTTGCGGTGCTTCAGTTGCATCGCCACCAGTGCAAAATCGCCATGGCCACGGGCACGAGAGGTGTGTCCAAATAATACCAAATTTAAATGCGAGGCCTTCATTAATCCAATTATTTACGACTTGTTCGATTACTCTAAATTCACCCATTCTGGGAAAAGTGTAAATAAGTTAAATTAAATTATATTATTCATGTATGGTATCTTTAGCCGTCTTTCCTCAATTACATCTGGGTTTCTTTATGCTTAAAATATATATATATATATATATATATATATATATATATATATATATATATATATATATATATATATATATATATATATATATATATATATATATATATATATATATATATATATATATACCAAAGAGTGAAGATAGCTAATTGCTTTTAAGCGGCACTACCCACTTCATGTAGTGTTTCTCGGGGTTCTGTTCTTAGACCATTACTTTTTACTCTTTACACTACTCCACTCAGCTCAGTTATTCAAACTCACAACTTGGACTACCACATATATGCAGATGATACACAGGTCCACCTTTCCTTGACTACCCCGGACAAAAAATTGCTCCTTAAACCAGTCCAGGGATTGCCTCCATGACATAATCCACTGGATGACTGACATCAGCTTCGAGTTAAATGCAAATAAACCAGAGTTTTGTATTATTGGTACACAAAAGCAGCGTGGTGAATTTATTTTTTCCCCGGCACCTATGCTAAGCCAAAATTTCACACCGGCCGTCTCAGCACGGAATTTAGGAGTCACCTTTGATAATAATTTTAAACTTAGGCAGCATATTCCGCAAACTTGTCGTTGCTGCTTTTATTACATTAGTGACCTTCGTTGTATTCGCCGGTATATGTATTTTGCTGTCGCCAAAACTGCTCTTGTTAGCAGTAGGCTTGACCGTTGCAATTCTCTTTGTCATAATACTGCTCTCAAGAACATCTTGAAACTTCAACGTGCGCCTAATTGCTTGACATGTGTAGTTTCCCGGTCTCCTTATTTCTCTCACTCAGCACCACTTCTTATATAATTCCACTGGCTCCCTGTCCGATATCGCATTATTGTTAAGATCTGTACAACTACGTATCAAGCACTTTCATCCAAGCAAGCAGCACATTTACATTCACTCCTCACTCCTGCAAGACAGCCCAGAAAGCTTCTAACATCTAATTATAATGTACTTTTTGTTCCCAATATTAAGACGAATGTTGGAACTAGAGCTTTTCTAGTTGCTGTACCGACACTGTGGAACTCACTCCCTGTTAATGTTTAGTCTGTAAGAAATATAATATAATTTCGCCGTAAACAAAACAAACATCTGTTTAAACTCGTCATGAACTGCTAAACCCCTTTTCATTTGGTGCGCTGCCGAGCTTGGATCTCCCGAAAATTTTATATATTCGATATTATTATACTATCTCGTGGCAGACTCATTTTGTAAAACATCTGACCTGTCTAGTAGCCACTACGACATGTTTGTTTGTAAAAATATTTAGCTTTGATAAATGATGCGACAAATTATTACATAATTTTGGATCGAATTCCGGTCAAAATTCATAGACATATTTTTTTGTGATCCGGCTTTAAATACTGCAGAAAATACTATTAACATTTCCCCAAGTTATGGTGCTACGATCAATGTCAATTTTGTGCAAACACAATTGCGTATCATGTTGTTAATTGTTTTATTTCCAAACGATAATTGAAATATACAACATACTTACATTTCAAATGTCAGTAATTTAAATGAAAATGGAGAACGTATCGAAATGTACTACTAATTAGTCACTTTTCTAAATTTCTAAGTAACATGTATTAAACCGACTGCGAATGTTACATGAATTTTCACACGCTATGAATGAATCTGATACGCGATGGGCTAGATCAATCGATGAGGGATTTTTTATTAATCATATTAAATTAACAAACCTGTGTTATTTAAGTTACTATACTAACATTTAACAATGAATCATAACAATAAGGAATCTATATAGACCACTATAGTGTTTTTTTCGGATATAACAGAATGTATAATATCGCGAAGAATTTAACTAAAAACGAAATTATATCATCTGCATTTGGAAGAATTCTAAAATAGAATTTGTTCCGAAGCATTAAGTGAACGGTGTTGCGATTGTTAAACCCAACTGGTTATAAATGTATCGTTTGCTTTGTTCGACAGTTTGGTACACATGAATACTGTCAATGGTTTTGATAAAAATACAAATCGCATATGATAAAATAACATAGCAACTTTTCGAAAATCGATTAGTCTACTTTCACTCGTTTTCGGAATATCAATTTGAATAAAAATACATTAGTGAAACAACTGTTGTTCGGCAAATGTGACGTAGAACCAAAGGTGATGTAGGACTAACCTCAAAGTACGATTCATGGAGATGGAGGACCAACAGTGACGCATGACCAACAGTGACGTCACAGGGGACAATTTGAAGTGAGTGTTAAAAACACAGCTGAACTTTAGCAGTTCCGTTGTAAGAACGCGACACGTGCATCGCACCTGTGAAATGTTAATGTGTGCGCTGTGTTTGAAGCTGTATACAGTGTTTAATAAAATGTTTCATCACATTTCAGTCCTTGGTCATCAAACGTGATGTATGTGGTCGTAAAACGAAAACTGGAGGGTCGTCTTGAGTTATCAACGAATATACCCAATGACACTAAAGGCGTCGCTCGAGCAAAAGCGATGTATGCAGAGACTGTCAAACACGCACACACACACGCGCGCGCGCGCGCACACACACACACACACTCTCTCTCTCTCTCACACACACACACACACACACACACACACACACACACACACACACACACACACACACACACAAACACACACACACACACACACACACACACACACACACACACACATACAATACACATACAGGCAGACACGCACAAGCAGATAACCCAGCGTCATTACCTGGCTGGCAAGCAGGCAGGTCGGTCGGTGGGTCCATATTCTATCATAGAATATGGAGCCCCCCTCTATAGAATTAGAACCTAATCAGCTTCCTTCGCAAAGGCGCAATACAAATTAACATAACGAGCAAGGTTAATGAAAACCCTAATGGTAGTTTAGTTTTGTTTAGTTTTTATTTCTGTTTTAGAAGACGCATACCATACATGTCATATTTGAAATATATAAGCGTAGTAAAAAGTGATGCATTTGTTAAACATCTCACATAAAACTGCACACATCAGTGGTTTATCTGCGTACAGTTGAAACTGAGACCGATTAGTTACATTAAACAGGATTGTTTTAGATTAATATTCTCACACATGTAGCAATTGTATTGCATACACTGTCAATGACGGCTTCGCTTTTAATGTAATGTGTGACTAAAATTAATAAAGCATCTACGTTTTCTTTTAAACATTCGTAGATATTATGCTTATGTAATTAGAGTTACAATCGAAAAAAGTCGTTACAGAATGTAATTGCAAATTTTTCAATGCAGTTCTTAATTCCATGGGGGTACATATTTATATAATGGAATATGGACATCCGGGTAAAGTTTCTATGGGGTGTTGACAAAGGCATACGTAAGCGTTGGTAATACGTACACGTTACATTACATGCAACTTCTTAAGCACTTAACTTAGCATTCGTTATTATTGATATACACAAACCTTAGATCCGCTTCGAGTAAACAGTCTGTGTTACATATACAACTGCCAGTTATACATGATGGAAACAACTATTTTAAATGACTGCATTTACATACACGTCCGTTGGCTGTGTTACCGTAGTTTAATGGGCGTTGTGTCAATCTAAGGCATTTAACTAAGGACAGCTGGATTGTAAAGTCTTCAGAAATCTTTGCGTCAGTCCCCTGCCGTAAGCCAACCGGCGTAAGATCAATGCCCATACCAACCGCCAGACGTGCTACGTACTACCAGCACGTCTCGGAGACCGCCTGGGGGAAATTGGTTGTCACAGTCATTTATGTTTATATCGACATATACTGCCTAATATTTTGACTGCAGCCGGCGTGAGCGCCTACGCTCTTGTCACTGATTGGCCGAGATTTAATTGCGAATGCTGTCACGCAGGCTCCCGACTGACTGCAGCGCTAAATCACTGCTCGGCTGCGTGCATTGGCGTCGGCCGACATGGCGCGCACGTACTTGGTGTCGTCTGCTGACGAGATACTTTCCCGCGTCTCCAGCCCCGTAGAGGGTTGCAACTTACATTGATTTCATATCGGAAGGAACAACCTCGAAGCTTTTTGACGAGCCGTAGATGGTACGTTTGCATTTCCGTTCTATCGCGACCAACGCGTCTGTCCATGCAATGACCTCGGTTGCGGAAGCAACATAAACGAGTTGCCATTTCAGTCATTGACTATCGAATTTAGAAAGAAAATAAACAAAATCCGTAGTGTAGCCTTACATATGTTTTGTAGTGTATGTTGGTCAACTTAACTGTGCCGTCATTGATTAACTGTCATTGATTAACTTGTCATAGGCTTGATTGGCGTGGGAAGTTCGAAGTAATAACAAAATGGCGCTGCATTTATGGTGAGAACGTTTGCATGTCTGTATCAGTTAGCTTTTTTGTGATACGTGGCAGATGACTACACCGTAAATGAACGGTACAAATAATTTGTAAATGCCACACGTGTATGCAATGGTTCAAACTGTTATTGGTGTCCCAACTTGTTGAAGCCCTGTTGTAAACCGCACTATATATATTACATGTTGAGTTATGTATGACCCCACATGGTGTCCGAAAACAAACAATGAGCGAACGTTAGACAGTCACGTCCACATACAGATTATTGGTGTTTCGCAATAGTTGTGTACAATAACTTGGTCATACTTCCACAAATCCAACTATGTTTTCAACATTCCGCTGATAATCATTATACACAACTACATACGAGTTGGTATATATTCCTGCGTAGGCGATTGTTACTTTCCCAATACTGTACCAACATTAAAGTGGAAATGTAAACAATAATGTACAACATTATTAACCTGATCAGTTGTGTGTGCTAGTATTGGGAAGAACATGACTGTTTGAACTGTGCATACGTGAAAACCTTGACATCAACATTACTTCACCCCTTCACCATTAATTGTAGCTTTCACGTTACATGTTGTTCCCTGGTGGCGTTCTAAAATAATTGTTGTTGTGTGCTATATATTGTGTTGCTAGTTTTCACAATAAACACTGTGACGTACACCTGACGGCTTAATTGGTGTATTGCATGACGCTGACATGGTCTAGCAGGTCATATGATTATGGCGTTGATCCCGATTGGCTGATATAAACAAAGGCGAATGCACACAAACATCAAAAAAGGTATTCATACCTACTTTTTACGAATAACAAGCTGCAACCGACTTGTTTCAAAATCAATGGATGAGGGAATTTTGAATATACATATAAAACGTTGTACGTGTATATATACGTATATGCACATACGTATATGCATTTATGCAATGCATATATATATATATATATATATATATATATATATATATATATATATATATATATATATATATATAAACACCTGAATTAATGTATGACAATACTTTATGCTAATAAACAAAGCACGCTTAACCGAATATATGAATTAGTAACAATGCAAACGATGAGAGCAAGAGGAGATTAAATATAGACTAAAAAGATATTGAATATCTATGAAGTATATTTTCTAACTTAAAGAAAATAAAATAAATTGAGGAGCATTAGTACAAAAATAACTGTGCGATTTGATACACACGACGGTAAATGAAGGGAATTAGCTCTACTGAATGTGGAAATGCTATATATGCGGTGTGAATATGTCATGCGCAAACAATTGCATTTAACTGCATATCGGTAGGCGAATATCGTCTTTTTCCCTTTGCATACCGGTTACTTGGATGGCAAACCTTTTCCATTTAACCCCTTAAAATACGTTTTACGTCCTACATTTATATTATTGTAACTTGTGAATGTTAACAATGTTTTCATCACAATTCTACATGCAAATTATCCAGTTTGATAACCGATTAGTACAATGTTGTCAGCCTATGCAATATTATGTTTTCCCTTTAAGTTAAGTTTAAATATCGGCTATATTCACAATCGAGCCGTGCTATTTTGTATCTTAACCATCAGTTTGTAGAAAAAGACACATATACCTACACGAGGTAGAACATTATACCTGATTCAGTTGTGTGTTCGTTTGAATAGAGAACAATGTTACTATAAAATATTCGCAACTTGCATACATGCACTGGGACAGTAAATAACATGATACAGTTTCCGGAAAATATAATGATACACAAATAATGCAATGAATAATACACATCTTTCTCACGATAATGAGAATGTGAATATACTGTCAAAGCAATGACCACGCCTTAGTTCGATCATTTCTTAAACAAACAGATCGTATCAGAACTGAGATGCATTAGACAAATGAACATCTAATAAAGTACGGATATACAACACTAGATATCACAAATCGGCACGATAAAGCAACATGCAATAAATGTATACACACGTGCATGTATTTAGTACCTATATAATATCATATTGAAGGAACATGGTCTTTGTAAATTGCATCATATAAACAATGAATCTATATATCTAGCAAAGTACTCAAATTTGCAGATGACACAAAAGTATTCAGAAAGGTTACTAATGATACAGATAAACAAAGTTTACAGGATGATCTAGAAAAAAATTAGTTAAATGGTCAGAAAAATGGCAAATGTTATTCAATTTTGGGAAGTGTAAATGAATACACATAGGACATGGAAATATGGACGAGGAATATAAAATGGGGGATGCTGTACTAGGTAGAACCACACAAGAAAAGGATTTAGGAGTAACATTTAATGCTGACATGAAAGTTTCAGAGCAATGTGGGATTGCTGCTTCGAAAGGAAATCAAATTCTAGGGCTAATTAGGAGAACTATCACGTATAAGGAGAAACATATAATTGTACCCCTGTACAAAGCAATAGTTAGACCACATTTGGAATATTGTATTCAAGCATGGAGGCCATATCGTAAAAAAGACATAGATAAGCTTGAAAGAATAAAATTAAGAGCAACTAAAATGATTCCAGAATTAAGAGACCTTAGTTACGAAAGTCGCTTATTACAATGTGGTTTGACAACACCAGTAGACTAAGAGGAGACTAAATAGAAGTGTTTAAAATAGTGAACGGTTATGAGGATGTGGATAGGAATATGTTCTTCAAACTTAAAGAAGGCAGTAGAACCAGAGGACACAAAGCAGCATTAGTTAAGGAGTAGTGTAGGTTGGACATGAGAAAGTACTCTTTCTCACAGAGGGTGATAAATGAATGGAACAAACTGCCAAATTATTGTGTTAATGCTAGTAGTGTGAATATGTTTAAAAATAGAATTGACAGATATCTGATAAGGGCGGGCTACACATAGATGAGAAAATAGTTGGACTCTCGATAAGCCAATGGCTTCCTTGTCCACTTGCCATCTGGAACTTGTTGTTCGAGATGGCAATTTTGTTAAATCTTCTTGTTAAATCTTGTAAAAACACATCGGCGGGGCAAACTCCTCATTCGATTAATTTCAATATTCCTCATTTAAGAAGATCTGGTACGATATGCGGTTTATCACGCTTGTAGCATACTGTCGTGTCACAATACAAAAACAGTGGTATATATGTTTAAGCTGGACACCATTTTATTTGCGTGGACACGAATTCCGATACATTTGATTAAATCTTATTATACGATTTGCTAAAAATTAGGAGCACATTAGTGGTAAACATGTTGCTGTAGTAAATTTGCGTACTGCATATATAGTAGTCGAGATAAAGGTGTATTTAGTAGTAGTAATTGAATGCAGATGCTATTATATTCTGTACCATTTCTCTCAATAATGGGAGAAGTTGCTTGTTGGATAAATTTTGATTGTGCAGATAGCATTGTTTATTTTGGATCAATCAGTAACTGGTAATATGGAATAGATGGATGTATGGAAAGTGCAATTAAAAAAACGACGCAAGACTCGTTTTGAGACCGTATAGCTCCCGAGTACCATATACTTATATGATACGGCGAAGATATCGACTTACGACGCTGTGTGAGAGTCGTGCTCAGTGTAATCTTTACGTGACACGTGTACGGACGCTTATACTAGTGTTCTCATCAGTATTACTAGTATTCAAGTTAGAGGAATTTCGTTTACGTTAATTTATTTCAAAGATGCCAAATTAGTATAGTTAATGATATTCGCAAACTTGTTCGACCTATGACTTAGCACAATAAAGTAAGCGTTCTGCCAACGTTGTCATTAAACCATTAACTTCTCATTAACCTATATGCCAAATATATTATATATGCTTTTGTTTAATATTTGGTGTTCCCGGATAACTGGTATTGGTCAACTTGCGAAATAGTATCGAGTTTGTGACGGTAAAATATGCTTATGCTTCAATTAATTTGGGCATGCTCTCTAAAATAATCAATAATAAACGCTTCACTTGACGCCATGAAATGTTGCTGGGTAACAAACTGCGTAGACGATTCGGCCTGTTTACCAAACGCACCAGACATATTAGTCCGCGCAGTATACGCACAGAGAGATAATTAACGGCCCGTTGCCACGGGACTGATATCACTGCGCAATACAAGCCGTGGGAAGGCTCAGGCAATCGATGGAGTGCGCCCAGCGTGCGTGATCCAACTATGTAATCAGCTTAGGACGAACGATGTCGGACATGCACGGTAAATCAACATGCCCACTTAATCTATATTTAATCCGAGTTCGATTTAAGTGTACCCTTAGGCAATTGTTAGACGGAGTGCTGTATAATATTAACTGGAAATTATGCCAGTCACATTTCGACCGAAAATAAAATCATCGTTAAATATAAAAGTCATTCGCCTAGGATATGTTATGATAGAATCGTGTAAATCGTTTCACCTGCAATGTGCGTGTTATGATTAATATTATCTAAGTGTTGATGCAGCTGCATGGAACAAATTACTCATATTGCTAAGTTACTCTTACATGATGTAAGTTCGCATATGATGTGCATATGCATTTCATATTACTGCTAAATGCCCCTTGGAAATGCCAATATATCTCGTAGTCTGCTATGTGTGTAACATTAATTGCATTTCACAGTGTTGCGCAAATAATTTGCATAAATATAACTGTTCATATTTTATAAACCAAACAATACTATAAAAGTCAAGACTCACTGCTTATAAAGACGAACATCATTTAATAACCAATGTGTTTTAACAAGATCTAATAGAGTCGATGTATATTCATAATTGCTTTTCGTATTACTTGTTTGTTACTGTGCATATAAGGATGCAAGCAAACGGCCCCGTCGAATTATGTTGACATGCATTCAACCCTACAGTTTAGCTCACTTTTTCACATTTCTCGCCACGCCCTGATGTTGCCAACATACCTAACATGACAGCTCTGTGGAATACCTATGGCATACACAGTCCCCGTGGCGCGAACTGTGTCGTAAAGAGGTTAAAGGAACATTTATGCCTGCATTGAGCACTCTTCCTGGCAACGCTTTCTCAGACATAAATATGAAAATACAATGCCACATAGACCACATGTTGTGTATCATCCATATTAGTTTATTCGTAATACACATTTATATTTCTTTTGCATATTGCATTCATAGTGCGCATTGTTATTTCCGCTAAATGTAATAGCTTTCATTTTTCCTCCCCGGAAACATATATCATGCAGTATATTGCATAACGTCGACATGCGATCACTTAAACAAATACAGCGTATCGTGTGATAACATTCTTACTCGCATTTATTTGTCGAAAAGTTGTTCATACGCTTAGAATATCAACTTGTTTCATTTTTATTATTTGAATTTGTATTTAATAGTTGAAATTAGTACATGCAAAAACGTAAGTAGTCGTTATTAGTGATGCAGTCAAATAGACAAAATTCTTCATTTTAAAAAGGAAATGCTAAGGTGTAGCATACCAAAAAGACAATATTAAATCATCAGTATTACAAACGTAACTATGAATGTTTTGTAATATTGTTAGTGTTTGTCAATGATGCTTCATACATAAACTAATTTGGTAGCAGGGTTATATGTACTTCATAACAAACATTTTAGCTTCATCATACAATTGTAATGTAATCATAATATTCAACGCTATACTGTATATTGTTAATACTTTGCTGCGCTACTTTGTTATTTCACAGAGCATTTATACACAATATTGTTATACTACATTTACTTCGAATTGAAAAGCAATGTATGTGTCAATTTCAAAAGCACTGTAAGAAAATTACAAGGACTATGCATATAACGAGAAAACTGAACATATGTAACAACACAACACCCAATCGGTTGTAGTTAAACTGTCTGCATGACTGGCCTATTAAACAATGTCACGTACATTTGTACCAGTGCGAGTAAACGTCACGTACATTTGTACCAGAGCGAGTAAACCAACTTATATAATTTACTCAGTCAAATAAAACATATATGCAGGTTTGTGTACATGTAGTTGACCCAATCCATGTTGGCAGAATTTGGCACATATATTTATTTTACCACACCGTGGTGGATATCCCTCAATTGCTTCATCAAGATATTAATATTTACTGAAATACACAGTCATTATTAATGTGCAAAGACAATGTGAATAATGCAAATGGAGACATTTTGAAATAAGTTATTTTCAAATGCAAACTCGGTGTACATACTACAAAGAGTACTAATTTATATAACCATTTTGAATGCTATTCATATTTGCCACGGACAGGACGACCATGAAAATTATTATCGTATGATTTTCTTCAAAACCACTGTTGAGAAGGGTTGGGTGAAAACTTACCAAGCACAGTTTTTGTTGCAAAGATGTGTTGTTTATTTAAAAAAAATTATGTAACACTTCATTTAATTGAACAGTTTAGAAGTCATAGTAGTGTAGGGGTGAGTAGTATGTTAATTATGTATTAATGAAATGTGTGAATTTAGTTTTCGTTATGAATCTTACAGTATTCAATTATCAGCAGAACTCTTATCTGTTTCAACTATTTCAATTTCCTGGATAACGCGACATTCAGGAATTGCGATTTAATTAATGGTTTATTGACGACAGTAAGGACGTTACTGGTCTTTGAACAGAAAAACATGTTACATTTGCGTTTTCCATGTTGAAATAATTATTTTAACAATTACGAACTAACTGACGTGCATGACGACGTCGTCCAACCAGTACGTTATTACTACTGATGAAGTGGCCTTACTAAGACGGTGACCATTTTTGCAACGGCAAAAACAAGTTTTGGATATACTAAAATCATATTTTCAACATGGAAATTATCACTGACTATATAATTTTATTTATATATGCACCAAAAACACCAAAAATGTTGGGAACACATACATGCAGGAACCTTCCTTGCTGAGCATATATCTGAAGAATAAACTTAGGCATGCCGAATAAATGATCAGTTATTGGTAATTTTTACGAGTTGTCGTCAACACCAACTTATTCTGACAAAAAAAAACTAAAAATAATTCAAACAAGGGAATATTGTGTTTGCTTCTGATAGTATAAACATGCTGTAAACATGTCTTCGCTACATTGACGATTTCAATTCATAAAACGACTCATGGAGACGAGCATGAGTTATGTACACTACTACACTAAAAACAATTGTCAACGAAAATAGACAAGAGTGTATTTCTTAACTGCATACATTTCAGAACAAGGCAAATGCACAACACGATCATATATAAAGTTTTCGTCTTAGATTTAGCGTAGACATGTGTCCCTGCGACTGATAAAGGTCATTTGATAAAACTGCGCTTGTATGCTTACATATAAAAGCAACAACAAATAATAATACATAATGGGTATAATAAATATCGGTTATTGGTTGTACATAAATGATGCACATGGTTTCAACAAAGTGGATATATTCTGCCAGCAGTTGTTTCCAACAGTGCACAACGCATGTTTTATTTACACAGACATCACTTTTTCATTGTTCTATGATTATGCAAATAATGTGTAATACGTCAAAGTAATAGTTTGTTAACAAGTACGTATCAATAATGTCATCACATAATTAGCAATTTATATTGAGGACTTTGATTCATATATTATTTTACAAGTATTAATGTCATGCATGCATGTATTAATTAATGGTTCTTATAAGGTAATAACAGGTGATGTACTGTTTCATACCAAAACGTCCGCCGATCCAATATATTAATCATATCACATACACATATCATGCTACTGTGCATGTCTATTCGGTGCCCCAGAAAAAAAACCAATACGATTATTGTTCCCAATAATCGTATTATACATAAAAGTGTATAGTTATGTATTATATTATGTGCAGTATTGTATCTAAACATACTTACCACATACCGAGGAACAACTGCAAGCATGATTCGTACGAATGTCCTCTGCTAGAATTAAAACATATGGTGCACACTTTGACCAGGAGTGCAGTTATCTTGCTTACTGCTCAAACCTATCTGCTTGCTACACTAGAGTTGACGCTAATATGACTGCATTGTTTACAATTGTTCAGAGCCCGTTTAGTCTGCGGTTACAACTACATTTGTTGGCATCACCTAACGTCTGGCATCAATATTCAATGACTGTCCAGTAACTCCCGGGTGAGATGGGACCGCTTAAGTGTTTCCAACAGTTAGACTGTTTCAACGTGGTGCTATTCCGTACCGACTTACCCCAATAAATTGTGTCCGGCGCGAAAGACGCTGTAAAACCGAATTTTGGCTACGGGATTTATGAGACACCATACAAAGATGCCTACCACCAGTCCGATGTCCTTTCACCTGTCTGCAATAACCATGGAGTAACTTAGTTTGGCTCAGTCCACTTCAAAAGCGCTTCATAGCAGCGCCTCCACTTTGTCCATCTTTGTGACAGATCAGCAAGTATAGTGTCATTGTTCGTTTAGCATCTTATATGTACATGTTTGTGGTGGTTTACGGGTCTTCGCTGGACGTCATGTGGTACCACTCGGTCAGTGCGTAACCCCAATTACCGATTGTTGCTATAGATGCAGGACACACAAGTTTACAGGAGCTGTCTACGCCCACGTTTGGTTTATACGAGTCGTTTCCATACAGTTGCAGTATCGCGGGGGGAATGTTTTATAACTGGACAACTATTATACAGTTAACATGGCTAGCGATGACGCTTTGGTACGTGCTATTTATTGTTTTATGTCGTTTCGACTCAGAATGTTCAAGGGCATATTATTGTGCATGACAACAATATTGAAGAAATTTAAACTATTAACGATCATTGTTATAACTGTATGCATGCATGGTAGACCTCACACGATGTACGATGTATGTAAACACAAATTCACAAATGTTACAATATAATATGCACGAACCTGTGACATATTAAATAAACACACACACACACACACACACACACACACACACACACACACACACACACACACACACACACACACACACACACACACACACACACACACACACACACACACACACACACACACACACACACACACACACACACACACACACACACACACACACACACACACACACACACACACACACACACACACACACACACACACACACACAATTTACAATGAGATTTGACGGCGATGATGTTCAAAACTAACAAGCTGTTCGTGCGGATGTACATTATATTAGAAAAACTAAAAAAAATTCATTTTACAATGTCGATATGCCTATGCCTGATCACAAACACAGTGTTTTAATAATAGGTGTATGCTACTTTATGCATATACCTAATCAATGTTTTGGTTTATTAATTTGAGCAAACAAATTAAAACTCACTTACTGCACATAGCAACATAACGATGAGTGTTCATCACAATGATGTATGACGTTTGTACAAAAGTAAGTGACAAGTGTGAACACTCTGCTTTAGTAATATTAATTGTGCTATGTTGTACGCTATTCATGTTAAATTATACATAGATTATATCGTTGCAATGTTGCCTTATTTTTTTAAATAAGTGTTTAATTAATATAATAATAAATGAGTGCACGATATGAATCAACATTAATTTGTGTTACATTATATTATATGTTCTATCGTATTTAATATATGTTCTATCGTATTTATCGCATTTAATAAATATTTCGACACCAACAATGGTTTTGCTATATACTTCATGCAACGGCATATAAATGGACAAACACGGTAAATTAAATTAGAAGAACATACTTTCTAATTGGGTCAACTGTCTGTTTCTCTTTTTCGTTCGTTATCTCTATAGTATATTTACGTATCTCTATCGCTCCCTCTCCTTCCCTCCCTCATTGCCTCCCTCCCTCTCTCCCCCTCCCTCCCCTCTCTCTCTCCCCCTCTCTCTCTCCCCCTCTTTCTCCCTCGGTCATCTCTTCTAGTCTCTCTTCACCACTTAGCCCGCTTTTCTCCTTCGCGTGTTTTTGTTTATTATATCCATATTTTTGTTCTAATATAACTTATGAATATCAAATTTATAATTAACGGTTTATTGTGCAATTTTTTTAACGTCCGGTCGTAGAACGCCAGGTCATGTGCTAATTCCAAGCCGCCTGGGAACCAGGTCCGTTATTCCTCATTTTGATCAACTGATATTGCTTACGTGGAGTATGCAACGACCTCGGCGGACAAAAACAGCTTAGCGGTGAAGAATTGCTGAGGTAATGAAACGGGCTGTCACCTAAATTGCAAATGGAAAGACGTCGAATCATCCGGGAATGGCACGGATTATGACGTCACTAGCAAAAACATGTTTAAGTAGGAACACATGGGCACTCGAATGTCGGGGTCACGGTGCACACATGATGCATGGGAGTGCTAAATATTTATTTTCAATGGACATGTTTTTATGGACATGTTCTTATCGTATGTAGTATCACAATGCCATTGGTCGTGGATATATATATATATATATATATATATATATATATATATATATATATATATATATATATATATATATATATATATATATATATATATATATATATATATATATGTATATATATATATATATATATATATATATATATATATATATATATATATATATATATATATATATATATATATATATATATATATATATATATATATATACATATATATATATATATATATATATATATATATATATATATATATATATATATATATATATATATATATATATATATATATATATATATAAACTGCGACACTTAATCATAGTTTGATATTCACAACAGTATTCAGCATTTTTACAGGACATGTAGGCATGATTCATAATGATTGATTGAAAACAACTCCGACCATAATACCCCAAAGAAGAACAAAACAGCTACATGCTTATTTATAAATGGGATGTGTACAGCTTAATGGATGTCTTATGAAATGAAGCATAGCAGTGTATGAATGTCGTAGAGTAAACACACGGTGTATGTTGCATATTATGAAATCAGAAACGACAATTTCCAAATATTGTAAAGTGTACCTTATGTGGAAATGTCCAGAACCCCGCTTTTCAATTGCCCGATTCCTCTAGCCTGATTAACTGATTCATTTTAATAGAACGTGATTTCGGACATAGGTGTAGGAATGGTTCCCAAAATGTAGTAATTTTTCTGAGACGTTATTAAAAACAATCCGGACCAAGACCGTTCGAGAAACGACCAGAAAGGAGGGAAATTTCATGCTTAAGTGCTAACATATTTATGAAGATATGTTGATTACCCAGTGATATTCAAACATGTTATGTGTTACTCGTAATATTCCCATTTTATAAAGCATACGATTAAACAAGTACTCTACTGTGCATTTACAGCATAACAATATAAGAATGTATGAGACGACCAAGACCATTACATATGTATGGTGCTATACATTAAAAACAATATTGGGGTTATATTTCTAATAGGAATACTATTCGTTGCGTTACTGTTAATTATTTAATATTTGACTGAATTATCATGAGGTGGCTCATATTAGTAGTTATTATATACACATATTCACAAACTCGCTGCGATTGGTTACCTTGATGAACATCATATCATGATAGTGATTGTGAGAATCACTACACAATATTTAGTGTATGACCTGCATTTAGTGGCATCTGACCAGTACTTTGTTCCGGATACGTTGTAAACTGTCAATTTGAAGTAGGCTATATTTATTTTTTAATACTGCCTTGCTTTACACGGCAGTGTTCAACCGTATCTTGTGGCAGCGTGTATAGCGTTAGGACGCAGAGTGAATTAAACGCTACTTATTATTTGTGAAATGTGTTGACATATTTCATATTATGTTATTATTATACATATTATATTTCGAACATTTCAAACCGATTGAAATCGTATTTTCAATATGCATTTTGACAAAGTGTCATGTTTAATATATCGGCTCAATGATGCAACGTTTACGAATTTTTTTATTTGCCATAATTAAATAGTATCGTTTCGTATTCCAGTATTAATAAAACAGTTACTTCATACCTGTCAATATAACATACGTCACCAAATAGAAAAAAATCTGTAACCTGGGATCCGTGAGGCAGATTGCTTTTTGCGAAGTAATAATAATTTTCCAACATTATCTAAACGTGATAAATCAAGTTCATTATAAGCTAAACATCGATGTTACTATAATAAATTATGTAATCTGTAGTTTGCATCGTCACATACATAAGCAACATCGAAGAAACAATATTACGCAATTAAATAAATGTAACTGACATATACTAGTAATAAAATTGTAGAAAATAGTAATTTCATTTACAGTACATGATCTAGGGTCGTTAAATAAATTATTATCTGCGTTTCAATAATACCTTTATTCAAGACATTTTCCAGCCACACAATTTAGTTTTGAACGTTCGCATCAGATAAGTTTTCGTCATACATGAATTGCCATTACTGATCAATTCATGTACATATTTATTAACCCATACTAAAATATTTTATAACGAGGAAACATGACAGTGTTTTGATGTGTTTTAATGTATTATGTAGAATTGAACCTTAACTCGCCAACACAAATAATACAAAGTTAATTTTACACCAAATATTTTTATAAAATTACAACTGAATAGATCAATTGAAGTGTAACTAAATGAACCCGGAATGCACTATGCCGTCTCATGATATTGTATTGCGGTGTGTTCGACTGTCAACCAAAAAAACGATGAACATCAACATATCAGCTAATGTGTTGACTACACAAAACACGCCACGCGAGACAACTGATATACAATGGGCTCCTAAAAAGGTGTTTCTAATATGGATTACGCCAACACTGCGAAGCGGTTGTTTCTTAGCATTTTGACAACATGTTTAGTAACACGGAGGTAAGAAGCACTGGCCGCCAACGGCAAACCGCAGACTTCACTGACGAATGGAGCTGTTGTTGCCCGTATTGGTCACAGTGGGATAATAAACAGGGTGTAAGCTAACCACAGTCCCAATCATAAATGCTCTGCGCTGTAGTGCTGCGCGCTCATATTAGTTCACGGAGTGCACTGAGTCAGTTACTGCAAACAGTTCGACGAAATCCCGATTTATCAAGCTCTGTATATTCGATAAATATATGGGCATTGTTTGCTTCAGCGACTGCGGTTTGTATGTCGTATACGTGCAAGCCTGCATCCACTAAAATGTCATGTTGCTATCGTCCACGGCCGATTCCAGTTAGCTGACAGTCGTATCATTGTTTTTTTCACTCAACCTTTCCTTCAGATCGCCGGAAGCACGTTCTTCGGTCCACTGGGATGCAATTT
>BSQZ01000084.1:2087500-2090000 GCA_033239005.1 Lamellibrachia satsuma | reverse complement strand
GTTTGAATAGTTCCTGCGCGGGATCTCGGCATTTCATAAATGTGTTTATATTGATAACTAATTGAACTGGCGCAAACATAGTGGTTTACTCTATAATTTATAGCCAAATGAGGATTTATGTAATTCAGAATTTACTTGTATTAATGGCAAGGCGTTAATATAATACACAATATGTTAAATTGGTAGAGTGCTTATCGCTAAAAAATAGTACAATGATATATATATATATATATATATATATATATATATATATATATATATATATATATATATATATATATATATATATATATATATATATATATATATATATATATATATATATATATATATATATATATATATATATGACCTGTGTGTTTACGTTTTAGCAAACCGTAGCAACATTTGGATTGATGGCGTTGACATGATTTCATTATACACGCTGCGATACATGCATTATTTACAAGTGAATAGAATAACCAATTTTTGTTGTTGATGGGATGCAACGGACCTTTCGGTATACTGAAAAGCATTATTACACCCTTAGTATATGATTATAGCATGAACATGAAACTGACCAAAAGTGAACCACCAACCTTGCAAGCTCATATCTACGTTCATATACACATTTGATGACAAATTATTAAGGTCGTATTCCAACGACGACATTCAAATATGTAACTATTTACGTGATGCTGGCCAGATGTACCGTATTGTCATCATTATTTGTTTACTAGTAGTGTGGATGCTTCATCAGACCGCCACTATGCCACCAAGCCACATACTATACTACACACACACACACACACACACACACACACACACACACACACACACACACACACACACACACACACACACACACACACACACACACACACACACACACACACACACACACACACACACACACACACACACACACACACACACACACACACACACACACACACACACACACACACACACACACACACACACACACACACACACACACACACACACACACACACACACACACACACACACACACACACACACACACACACACACACACACACACACACACACACACACACACACACACACACACACACACACACACACACACACACACACACACACACACACACACACACACACACACACACACACACACACACACACACACACACACACACACACACACACACACACACACAGACACACACACACACACACACACACACACACACACACACACACACACACACACACAGACACACACACACACACAGACACACACACACACACACACACACAGACACACAGACACACACACACACACACACGCACGCACGCACGCACGCACGCGCACGCACGCACGCACGCAAGCACACACACACACACACACACACACACAAACATTGAAACGTTTAAATAATTTAAGGGCGGTATAAAGCCCACCACTTAACAAAGCGTAAAGTACAGCTGAAGTTCATATTTTTACACCGTGGGAATGTTCTGAATGGTTTTTGCTTTTGCTTGATTTGTTTTGTGTTATATGCGTTCACACTATCTTACCAGAAGGTAGGTTTCCAAGCATTAACATAAATGTTGATTAAAGATAAACGTACACATGCTCGTATACGTACATATAACATTTGTTTTGTGTACATCGGTGACACGACATAGATGTATGGCAAACTTTGTTACAAAAAACGTCTGTCCCTATAAGACGCATGCATTGTACAAAAGCCGAAAGTGTACAAAAGCCGAAACGTGTGTTTGCTAGAAACACACATTCATCATATGTGTTTCATCAAGTGGCGTCCTGGACGGCTGGCCGGCCCGGCTCGGTGCAAACACATATATAACATAAATGAGTGTCTCGAAGTGGCCGTTGCTGCGGGTTCACCTGAAGGCTCCCGTCATAACTCGCATTTCGCCCGTTACAGAGTCAATGTCCCTCAGTGATTCACAATTCGTCTGTTACATATGCAACTTGTTCGAAATGGCCACGAATTCGGAAAACGTTTTGGCGTGCTTTAGAAGAATAGCATAGCCAATATATATATATATATATATATATATATATATATATATATATATATATATATATATATATATATATATATATATATATATATATATATATATATATATATATATATATATATAGTATTTTTATATATCTATATATATATATATATATATATATATATATATATATATATATATTATATATATATATATATATATATATATATATATATATATATATATATATATATATATATATATATATATATATATATATATATATATATATATATATATATATATATATATATATATATATATATATATATATATATATGTATATATATATAGTGGATACAGAAGAAATTACGTTTATCCAAAGCTCACGAATATATAAAACTTTGATTGGGCAAATAGCTTCATCGTGTATCATAATGATAAAAACAATAATTGACAATAAATTCTAAAATGTGTACATTATAATATAACTACGAAT
>BSQZ01000084.1:2060000-2077500 GCA_033239005.1 Lamellibrachia satsuma | reverse complement strand
TTATTGCTTGTGCATTCTACATGAGACAACTGATTGTTTAAACATGTCGACGATAATAAACAACTTACAAAACCAGAATAAAATGTAAATTTTTAAAACTTATTGTTAATATATATATATATATATATATATATATATATATATATATACTATCTAAATGTTAAATGTATTAGTTTTAAAATGTTCTATGAGCGTTTCAATAGTTACATATGGATGTAGCCAATCACATTGTGGTGTTCTTGGACATACAATATAATTATATATATATATATATATATATATATATATATATATATATATATATATATATATATATATATATATATATATATATATATATATATATATTTATATACTGCACTAAAACTTTACAATATGCAGTATATTTCCATGATGTTGTGTAAACCTGTTCGCATGATGACGCTTAATCGATGACGGGTATATGTATATTTACTCGTCCTCCAATTCCCTGCTGTACAGGGGTGAGCATCAAGTACAATTACATTATTGTCGATCTACTCTTTCTGTTCTTTCTTTCCATAGTTTTCTATCGGCAGCCCCCCTTTCTCCATCTTTCACCACCCCCCATCTTCTGATATGCCTCCTCATGGGGTCCTCCCATCTCAGCTGTTGCCTTCCCCTTTTCCTACATCCTTGATGTTTGTCCACCTCTGCTCTCTTTGCTAGTTTGCCTGCATCAATCCTTACCAAGTGACCTGCCCATCTCACCCGGCTTTTCACCAATCTTCCTGTTAGGCTGCATATACCTATCAGGTCATCTATCGGATCATAATTTAACGGATTTTTCTACTTTTAAACAATTAGTAAATATTTGTGTTACATGATGCCACTGTCAACACGAATATTCGTTTACCTCAAATGTAATATTAAAACGTTTCTCCCTAACTGCACATGTTAAATAGTTTACTTGGGCAATGTCTGTCACATTTATGCGGGACAGGACAGTAGTGTACAGACTTTCTGCCGTGATGACAGCTTTAGTCGGTAGCTGTTGAATTTCTGGCAACTCCCCCGCCTGTTGAACGTTGGTGTGTAAACAAAAGTGTAGGCGGTTAGCTGTCACAAACATGACCATTTACTTCATGCAACAATTAAATTCAGTTGTGGCGGCTTCGTGTGTACTCTCAACTGATTACCACCGAGTAACAAGGCCTTTATAAACAAACCACTTAACCGTGCTACATATATTACTTAGACTGCCCATTCCGACGGTATTATCTTGGGTCCGCTGGACAACTATCGCGATGCCCGGAGGAATAGGTTCCTCCAGGGAAGTCTCCTCCCTCGGGCAACATACCCGATACATTCGAATGTACGTTGGAGTCGTTTCGAAGCACAGAGTTATTCCTATGGTAGATATTTTCCAGCAACAGTGCCTCATTAATCGCGTTTATAAAGAGTTAAAATAAATAAATCGTGACTATATCTACACATCAACTGTGTGAATTAGTGGGTATAGAATATTTGCTTGTCGTGGCCAGTGTGGCCATGTTGACAATGTACGATTAAATACACTTCGCGCCGGTCGACGAACATTGCTGGCAACACGACAAAAAAGGCAACCGAATGTAATAAACATAGTAATAAGCAAACGTATTTACGCTGTATTTGCTTTTGCATTGGGGATATATCTAGAGCAACGCATTAAATTAAGCAGTATTGATCTCTCGTGGACTTTTTCTGCGCGCGGATTTATCGCCGCACTGGCAACAGACGGACAAATGCCGGGGAAAACATATATCTATCACGTCTAAGGATGCTGCTGTTAGGTGCGACAAGTTCACATAGTGGCTGTGGCAGCAGCGACAGCTGTCACCGGACATGAATCTGCCGGCCGGGTCAGTGTTCGCACAACGCAACCTGACGCCCGGGTCAGCGATCGCCCATTGCCACGTTTGTCATTGCCGCTTTTTACATGGAGTTAATTAGCGCGGATTAAAGCAACTGTCGCCTCTCTATAAACAATGGGGCAAGCGTAAACCGGGTCGGATTAGAACGTGTTTCGGCGCAGGGAGGTTCTGTCGCCCGGCTACGAAGGAAGGTCTTTCCCGACGCCGACCGATAGACGCTACGGTCGCCATCAATAAAGCGGACTCGACGACAAGTCGGTGCCATCCAGCCCTGCCCGCGACACCACGTTTGACTAACTGGAGTAAGACAGATAGGCGGCCTCGGTGCGAAGGTCTGCGCACGAGATATGTTCGGCGATAAATGGACGTTTTGTCACCCGTTTCTCGTTCTCACGGTCCTCCCACTCACGTCGCATTTCAATTTACGTCTCTCCACAAACGCCCCTTTAATTACACAGAAAGTGTATATATTGGACATCGCCCATCATTCACATGACAAACACTTCATGATCGAAGTTTGCTCGTTCAAGTTGTTGTTCGTTGTTTCTCGTATATCGGTGCATTAATTATATTAACAAAAACTGATTTTATAGTATTACCTTTAGGCTAAACATCAAATTGTTTGCTAACGTTACACACATCAAACATCAATAAGAAGGCACTCAGTAGGAATAAATTCAATAACATAAAGGGTTTTGTCGACGATGAACTGTTAAGTAAATTATTTTTAGTCTAATATCACTATAACCTTCTTTGTTCATCGCAGACTGCGTGTCGCTCTAAGAACAGCACGACGCCAGACAGTGGAAACGTTGGCTCTGGCCAAACCGACGTGGCGCTGCATCAGCTAATTTTTAGTCAATTTTCCGCAATGTCGTCCTCGTATAAATCAGAAGCGGTTCAGGAAGCTTTTCTCCCGTCTGTTAATACTGCATGTCCTATATGCCACGTCAATAAAACCATATTTTGTACAACAATAAGTTAATCCGCTATTCCCATCGTCACGGACAGGGAATCCTTTGCAGTTTTTGTGTTCCCATCCCACGTGGATCTGAAGGGCATTGACCACAGCAATATAAACATTTTATAATATGTATGCAAAATACTGTCCTAATACTATGGAAAACAAATATTTTTACCAAAACGTAACAAAGGAACAAAATATGCTTGTTAAAAGCTATCCATATACACGTTACGCTTTCATTGTTTGCGTGAAATAATGTGTATAGTATACGTCAGTTAACCAGCTACATCAACGTTTCTTTAAATTATTATAATTTCACTGTATAATTAAATATATATTATGTTTGCGTATTATAAATACGCATCGCATAATCACTATATAGTTTATTTATTTCACGTAATTCTTGTAACTATATTATGTCATGCTATCTGGCGTTTAGTACCTCACTAATAAAAATACTGTTAATTTAATTGGTGACACAAGTGTATGATTTATAACATATACTTGCTTAAACCGTTACATCCTACAAACATTCGAAACGGTTATTACTCAAAATATAAGGTAATCACAATTCCATGTTATCTTAACAATAACATGGAAACATGCTAGCACACACAAACACGTTTGGTTGAATCAATATCATTGCAATTCAGTGAAATTAGCCGTGTAAATATTCAAGACCTGTTTGCATTTTAATGGCACTACGTTAAACTTACGCCAAACTGATGTTCGTTCGTCTGTGGAGATAGAGTTTAGTGCAATAAGTCCATAGCACATGTGCTACGCAGTTCGTATGAGAGGATCACAATGCATGAATACAGCCCGTGTAAGTTAGTGTTTTTTGAAAGTAACAAGCGCCGCTACTTGGTTTACGCGTGCACTATTCACATAATGATTTAAACAGAAAGTGACCCGCGTAGCCATGGTGATAGTACTAACAGCCAATCATTCGTTAACCAGCGTCAAACAATTGATTCGCGCTTCCGGTTGGCCAACCTTCGTTTTCTTCGCGGAATATATTAATTAAGCTTTATGCATTCGACCGCTTTGAGTGTCATCAACCAATTTGGCGCTGTTAAATTAAATTAAATTAAATCGGCATGGCGATTGCGCCGATGTTAACTGTTCTGACGAGCCACCGAACACAAGCTCTTTAGCTGTATTAATTCATCCGGGGAACTAGACTTTATACCTTACATAAATGTCATGGTTCATGTTGGCGTTAGCGGTTGTGAATTGCGCCAGGCATTGTAACAGTATATGATGACAACATGTTCTTTCGACAACATCTCGAAATAACATGTTATTTATTTTATTAAAATTATCAACAATTTATATATTTAGTTTTATATAAAATAAATGAAAACTGAATAATATTACGAACAATTTCGTTCATTATATGCAATATTTGAATAACTCTTTCTCACAGTTCTATTACAAATCAAATCGACGAGGCAAAATCCCGCAGGGCGTCCCCATAAATCTAGTCATTCTTATCCAAATACTATTAATTGTTGTATTTCCAAGTTATCCTTATTAAAAATAAACCATATGATGCACTGTGGCATCCTTTTTTTAAAGTTATGCACATTATAAGTGAACATGTGTGATGGAAAAAGAAACTCAATATTAAATTACTTAATCTCAATAAGCAAAATAACTTGTGCACGTAATTCGTTAGTACACTCCCACACCGAGCCACGGTATCGGGGTGTCACAATACACACAACATGTCACTGTGTACAATTAAAAACCAAAGTTGCACGGGGAAAACAATAACCATCCAGGATGCGAGTTTACGCTTTTACACAATGTACGCATTCTTTGCTATGTCAATGACTATCCACAAATTGGTTAAATGTGTGTATGTTTCAGTCAATTCTTTGTTTGGGGCACACATTGTCCTCTGTGTAGAAATGATTTTGAAACATCGTTTTTTTTTTAAAACAACGCTGTTTTAGTGGAATGCCTATTTTAATAGCTTCATTGCTTCTGAGGATACAGATCGATTTGTCAACCCCCAGTTAGCGTCGATTCTGAATATTTGGACATCTGTAATCCAATGTACATTTGTATGTTGATGTTTAATATTGTACCAATGTAACAATATTAAAACAAAATAAATTTGTCAATATTGTATGTAAGACATTGTAAACATTATATATTAAACCGTATTAAAGTGGGGGCATGTGTTATACTGTAATTGGATTACCATTGTAATTTAACATAACACTAAAGTATACAACGTAATTGTCACACAAATACATAAACTTTATTCCGTTGAGTAGCATTACGTGGGACATATATTTAAAAATTAGCTGCCCTTTTAAATACATAAAAAAGCGTTTTACTCGCTGTTTCCAAAGTACGTTTTTATAGTCCAAAATAATGGCGCAATAGCACGCACGGCTTGATATGCATTTCCGCTCAGTGGAAGTTTCTCTCCCGAGTAAGCATATCTCGCAAACAGAAGCGTCGCTGCCCA
The DNA here is from genome assembly GCA_033239005.1 of Lamellibrachia satsuma. Classification (NCBI taxonomy): domain Eukaryota; kingdom Metazoa; phylum Annelida; class Polychaeta; order Sabellida; family Siboglinidae; genus Lamellibrachia; species Lamellibrachia satsuma. Next base: position 2,072,180 of record BSQZ01000084.1, on the reverse strand, counting down.
CAGAGGTTGAAGCTTGCTATGCATGCCCTCATCCGAATTGATGAATATTTATTACAATAACCGCGTCTACGTCAGTCGTGTTGCTGCATCCCAAATACTTTATGGCTGCACTCGGCAAAAAGATTCGTTTGAGCGCAGCAAAAACTGGGATCACTCGGTGCTTCGGGCAAATGATACACGCGAGGAAGATTTATACTTGTCGGTGGTGGGAAGCCGAACGCGGCCGTCATAAGCTCTAGCAACGGCATGATGTCGAGCTGCCGAGGTCATACTTTAAAGTCGTCTGCGTTCTAGGATTTGGGAATGCTTGGCTTCAAAGGATTTGCCATGATAACCGTTTAACCATTCGCGCAATGTTTTTTTAACGATTAGGCATGCACAATATCTTGAAATAATACATGGCGTTCTTCCAAATTCCTCACGAGCATACGCATCAAACAAGTAATATATGTAATGGTTTAATTATCGTAATGTGTCATATATGCAGGATATTACAGTGTACGTGTTTTAAATTTCAGTATCATGGAAATATTCTTTATTGTGTAATTTGTTTATTTGCAGCTATTTATACAACACATGATCAATAAATATTTATTTTACATGATATATTAGGGCTGATATTGCATGCAATTGTATCGCTTCAAAAGTAAGTTTTGCTAAATAATATAATTTAAATTATATACGAAATTATAAAGAAACGCGTTGCACGCATAATGACTGTGAGCGCTTGATTTTCGCTGTATTATTTAAAAGCCAAGTTACATGCATATATTCATGTTGCTAAAAAAAAGTCTTGATCACGTGTTATGTTATATAATTTTTGCAGTAATATTTTACTAAATAATGCCTGCATTTATTTATATTACTTTGTTTATCAGACTTATGAACTTAGATCATAAATAAAAATGCGTCATTGTAGTAATCCTCGCTTTCCTCATTCGGTAAACAAATTACGCCAATTTATACAATGCGTTTCTGGAAAAAATATATATCCAAGCTTCTAGGTATCATACGACATTTTTTCCACATTAGTTTATATTAACCGTGTTTAAAAAAACCTTATTACAATAACACGATATTTAATCAATGTTATGAATGACGTTCCACTTTGATTAATGCATATTTCGAATATTCCAAAAAAAGTACACGTTTTCTTCAATGAAAGGGGTTTGCATGCAAACAGCTTGGGTTAATTCATAAAAAGGTAAAGAAAACATGTGTACTAATATCGGGAATATTCGAAATGTGCATTGTACGCATCAGCGTCGAATTTTAGTCATGTATAAATTGTATTTGCAAATGCATACGCAGGTATTTTACATTTTGCCCAGTTTGTATTTAATAATAATAACGAATATGCTTGTATCCACGCATGACAATAATTATATTTATTGATAATGAATGTGAGTATGACCATTGCGAACACTACCCACGATGTAGAAAATAAACACATGTAACTAAGTTGGACGTTGCCGTGTGTGCTATGTGCCACCACATATACAGCATGCACATATTTGTGAATTCGTTTCGAGCGACATGCTCATACGAACACCCACCCGATGGTGTATACAGCCGGAGGGCCCGCTGTGTTGTGGCGGTCAGCGATAGACATTAGACTCGGCTCTACATCAACTAACTGTCCGGCGAACGAGGTCAAGTAGGGTGAGCCGGTGCAGACGGCCGAAGTGGCGGGCCAGACCAACTGTATATATCACTTGTATGTCAGAGCTCCTCTGTGTCGGGGTGAACAAGTGCATAGCTCTCGAAATATCGCCTCTGACTTATGGCTCTTCTCTCGCGCATCCAGTGTTATCGGCGCGAGTATGTCGCTGACAAAGTCCGCATGTACGCCAACTGATATAGGTGATAGACGCCGGATCGCGCACAAACACGCGCACCCACACATGCTTGCACACATAGACATACTCAAACATGCGTAGATATTCACGCCTATTCCCAGCCACACCTTAACGACGTAGGATTCTTCAAGCATATCTGTAACCATTTTCTATTGTTTCTTATTCTTTCTTTTTTTTTCTTTATATATATATATATATATATATATATATATATATATATATATATATATATATATATATATATATATATATATATATATATATATATATATATATATATATATATATATATATATATATATATATATATATATATATATATATATATATACACACGCACACCACACACACACACACACACACACACACACACACACACACACACACAACGAAATAGGGTTATCAACCATTTTCCAATTAAATTGGTTGGCAGTGATACATTCCCATCAGATACTGTTCGTGTTTTTGATAGTGACTTCAACTTTCGCCAGCATATTTCTCAAGTATATAAATCCTGTTTCTATCATATACGTGAACCCCGTCGAATTCGGCGTCACATATCTATATCTACTGCCAAAACAATATCAACAGCATTAAGTAGTATCCGCCTTGACTACTGTAATTCACTACTAAATAGCTTTGCTAACAGAGACTTGGCTAAACTCAAACGAGTACAAAATTGTCTGGCACGTGTGGTTCTCAGGGCGCCTCGGTTTTCACCATCACTGCCACTACTTAAACAGTTACATTGGCTTCCAGTTTCTTATCGAATTAATTTTAAGTTGTCCACTCTTACACATCGTGCTCTATCTACACAACAACCACCCTGATTGGCTAGTCTCCCGCATCTTTCAAATATCCCTAGGCAGCTCAGATCAACAATTTCATATTTATTCCAAACTGCATTTCTACCATAAATCTTCGTTTGCCCCTCGTTCTGATGATGACTTTTGCGTGTCCCTGTTCCACGATTATGTTTAATGATCATGTTTTGTTGCCCCTCGTTCTGATAACGTTTGCGTGTCCCTGTTCCACGATTATGCTTAATGATTATGTTTTGTTGCGCCTCTGAGCTCAGGTTCCTGAGGACATAGGCGCCACAGAAGTTAATTATATATATATATATATATATATATATATATATATAATATTCCTCACATTCCGTTTGTGACACTTAACCATTTAACAATTTAAAACACCAACAGCATAAAGGACACTGACAAAGAGTTTCTAGTTTTGTATTCCGACAGTGTTGCTTGAGGAAGAAACCAAGGCTTCATAGTCAATATAAAATCAGCATATATACACGGTGGAGAATATGGTATATATATAACACACTATGTTTCTCATATTTCTCAGTAGCACCGTTCCAGCATTACTGATCCCGAAATATAATATATTGATCTTAAAAAAACTCCAGGAAACAATGGCAAAATATCAGGTGCATATATATAATGCATACTTTACTTTACAGCAAAATAATACACCGACAATGTAATGGCAATGACAAAGCAACTGAAAATTATACATTTATGTCTTAAACAATTGGATTATGTATTAGTGTACAAAACAGTACGGCCAGATCGCAATAAAAATTTTTTTGTTATAAAATAAACATAAAACGTAACCAAACGTCGGCGGCATAAAATAATATTTGCAATCAGGTGACATTGCATCATGCGTAATTGTCGATTGTTTGTTCGACATGATTACCTTGCACGAAACGAATTAATTATACTGCATGATACACGTTATCACACATTTAAGCATATATATATATATATATATATATATATATATATATATATATATATATATATATATATATATATATATATATATATATATATATATATATATATATATATTTAATTCATTTTGGTTTCTTTTCAAACCGTGAAATGTAAAGCAACATACCGCCGAGTATTTAATCAACATTATTTTGTTTTACCACGTTCATATTGAAATAAATTAAATGCCTAAATTTCCTGTGAAGTGAGTTTCTCTTACGTTTTAATACAAAATAGTAAATTAGTAGAATACGAATGGATTGGCGGGAAACATGTTGTTAACATTACAATTATTAAGAAGGAAAGGTTATAATGAAATGAACTAACTAACTAACTAACTATATCTAACTACACACACACACACACACACACACACACACACACACACACACACACACACACACACACACACACACACACACACACACACACACACACACACACACACACACACACACACACACACACACACACACACACACACACACACACACACACACACACACACACACACACACACACACACACACACACACACACACACACAAACACATACACACAAACAAACAAACACACACACACACAGTCGAACCTCTGTTTACGGACATCTCGGTGGTACGGTGACCTCGCGATTACGGTCTCCATGGTTCAACCAAAAAATATTTATACAGTAAAGCATACGACATTATATCCGTTAATACGATCACCTCATTACTCAGGATTGTGTTCAGTAACCCAGTGCAACGCTGCCAGACTCCCTCCGCCATTACGGTCAGTCACTGCCGGGCCGCGGGCCGCGGGCCGCCTTCTTTCCGTCAAATACAACGCCATCAGTACGTAGCCGCGCCTTTGGCGTATTTACACACTGACCAGTAAGCTTCGGGAAACAATAGCAGAAGCAAAACCCCCAGTCGCCCTAAGTAATACTTTGAGCTTAAATTTGTATCGGATGAGTATATTTTTAACTCAAATTCTTACCTGGTGAGTAGATTTCACAAAAAAGTTCGGCGGCCCTGGCTTCGACGCTAACAATATGGCTTCGCCCGAGCTCCGTAAGCAATGCCGGGCATCGAAACGAGACAAACTCGATTTAATCAGATATAGCACCGTATATTTGCAGTTGCCTGAATAGCACGATATCGGCACAACTGGGCCAATTGTTGTCCCGAATGGGGACAATTTTGAAAGACTTCGATGTTTTCTATAACAGTGACAAGAAAACACATCGGAAAACACTACAAGAAGCAAGACCCCCTAGTCATTTTAGGTAATACTTTAAACTCATATTCTAATCTGATGAGTAGATTTTTAAAGAAAAGCACGAGGCACGGTCTTTGACATTTACATTCAGGCGTCATTCACTTGGCGCCTGATTGTTTGTTCAACGACGGAAGAAACTCGGATGGAGTAGATTGGGCTTGTGCTTGTGATACTTAAAATAAGTAGACATGTAGTTGATTTAATATATTTGGTGCGATAGCATCTGTGTTAATGCCAGACATCATAAATGAGCGCATATATGTTATTCTAGACACATTTGTATCCATCATATTTATATGTATATATATATATACCTATATGCAACTTTAATTGTCTGTAAGTATTAAATTTATTCGCATAAGGTGTACTTGGTAATCATAACAATATATTCAGAAACAGTAATGTTTGTCATAAAAAAATTTCTGTAAATTTTGTTTTATTATAATCAAATATTGGGTATGTCAATATGCTTATTTAATGCAGGTTGCTATGGATCCTGTGGCATAAACCTGATTAACTGATAATATATTTGGCAGTTAATAGCCACAATTCTCGAGCAGGTGACTATATTAAAATGCACTATTTTGAGGACGTTAAACGGTTTGACGTTTAGTATTGTTTATGTTGATCGTATGTGTGATATATAAATAGCTGATTTGACTACTTAACTCTAAAATAAAAAATAAATATATTGATTTTAGTTTGCAAGTTAATTGTCTAGCGACCACCACTTCGGTAACGGAATCCCTGTTCAAAGACAATTATCGTTGTGATTTATTCTGTAAATGTAGGATAATGTTGATTATTACTTTATATTCATTTGTGTAATAAATAAATAAATAAAAAATGATGATAATATAAAACAATTCACCATAAAATGGAACTACGTATATACAATAATTCAATCGTGTGCTGTTTTCAAATAGAGTTTTTAATTTACTCTGAAACACTTTGACATCGCCAATTCTCCTTAGATCATGAGGTATTGCGTTCCATATTGTCCGTGCTGCTACTTTAAAGTCAACATCTCAAAGAGTATTTCGTTTTGTCACATGGACGTACATGCAGTTTAGGTACGCCACATGATCTCAGTCCATATTGTGCGAGTGTTTAATAGCGAGCATGTCTCTGAAGCTCGTGGGCACACGACCGTGTAGTTATTCGAATTCTACTGTTTATGTTGAAGTTAACACAACAATGACGTAACTGAACAAGCATTGGTGTTGGTTGTTCCGTGGTCGGATGGTATTGCTACAGGGTATTGAATACCACATGTATTCGTCGTACCGCGCGGAGACATCTGCCCGAGAGTAGGTAATGCACAAAACGTGGCCGGGGTTACCGGGGAAGCTCCGTCTGTCTGATTGATGTCCAGCGCTTGATTACTCAGACACGCACGTTCGTGTTACATGTTGGTACGAACTGCTGCGGCGCTGTCAAAATAATATTTTACACAACCATTTCAGGAAAAACATCTTTCCTATGAACCGGTTATTGCTCTTTTCGTTTACAGTGTGACAATTCAGTTATCGATTATTTTGTATATTAACAACTATATAATTTACCGCCTAGTAAATGTAAACACCACACGTACATGTAGATACAATTAACGTTGTACTTTGTGTACTTGTGTATGGCGGTGAACCTCGCATAACTTTGCACATGCTGCATAGCTGTGAACCGTAACATTTCATAAGTTAATTTAAACGATGAACATCAAATGAAATGATAGGCTTACGATATCAAAACAGTGAATCTGCCTGTGCTATTTAGTCAATTTGGGACATAATGTGATGAATAGTATATGTAAATATATTACATTTTGTAATAATATTGTCAAAACCAGTGTGTATGTTGTAGGGGTGCGTTTGCGTGTGCTTGTGTGCGCATGTGTGCGTTTGTGTGTACGTGTGCGGTATTTGTGATTACTTTAGTATGTTACTTTGCAATAAGCGCATTGTTGGTGTTTATATTTTTTAAACAATCCGCAACATTATGTTGCACTATTTATATAAACGGGGCAATCATCAGTAGTTGAAACCCATGTACTACAGCGGGAATAGTTGAGCTTTCTGGAATCCGATGTGGCGATCATTATAAAATTACCTAAAATACATTTTGTAACTTAAGTGTACATTGAAATACCGCCCAGTTAGTCATTCCCTTAATTTAATGATGACAATTTTAAACAAAATATAATTTAAACCAAATAGATACGTCGACTTCAGCAGAGGTGTCACGTCCGTACAATAGTGCCACACTATGTTACATGAAACAATTTATAGTAGGACTTTCCAGGCAAAAATGGCGTTGTACCAACTTAGTTGTGGGCCATCAAAGAATGTAGCGCTGTGGCAAGAACTGACCACTGTTTTAGTTTAATGTGCATTTTATGTCAATAAAGCCTATGGTAGCGTCTGATATTACGCAAACCATAGCAATACATGATATTCTTTTTTTAACTCCGTTTCAATAGGAGCGGGTAACCGGTAAAGTATAATAATTTGAAATCGGTGTATTGATGTTTATTATTACTCAGCTGTAATTCATAGTTTGAAACTCTTGTAGCTTTGTTTCTCTTTTTTTCTAGGACCGAATTCTTCGCAGCGACGTCGAGGGCGACAAACCTATAGCCGTTATCAGACGCTTGAACTGGAAAAGGAGTTTCAATTTAACCATTACCTGACGCGAAAACGGCGGATAGAGATCGCGCATGCGCTGTGTCTGACGGAAAGGCAAATAAAAATATGGTTTCAGAACCGACGGATGAAACTAAAGAAAGAGAAACAGCAGATTAAAGACTTGAACGACATCCAACGTCGGGAGGAAGAACACAGAATGGAACAGCCTTCAATAGAAAGAGATAAAGAGTAACCTCAACACATGCTTTGTAATAGCTCCACAGAAGGGTAAATTAACATTGTTCGCGATGATTCTCATTTATTGCGACTTGACAAGATGAGAGTCTAGACGATTTTTTAAACAGTTGCTTACAATGTTGACGTTTTGTCATTACAGTACGGAGTCCCACCGTGTTCGACCTCATTTGGCTGTTGATTCCACTACTGCCACCCTGGAACACGCAGTCGAAATTTGTTGTGCAGTTGACGTTGTCTTGATGTAACGTAATAGTATGTTGTCTGTGTGTCGTGTATATTTGTGTGTAAGTTGCTATATTTATAATATTATCATGTTTAGGATAGGACATATGAAGATGTAGTATTGTGATGTCGTGTATTAATTATCGCAGAATCCACCGCATTTACAACGCGGCAACACAATAAATATTGTTTATTCGTTAAACCGCAACGTTATCAATGTGCCGAGTCGGTCTAGGTGATCAGCAATAACACGAAGACTGCATGCTACAAAACAACCCAGCAAATAACCTCGAAAATAAATTAGGAAATATTATCACTGACAGTGTAGGAGGACAACAACCCTATACAATATATTGTTAAAACTTTGCAAAAAATATCGCCTTGATTAAAAAAAATTCCTGGTCGCATATCTTGTCCATTACTAATCAACACCACCACAAATGTGTATGTTTTAAATACTAGTTTGCAACAACAGTAATTATTATAATACTGCTCTGCAACAATAACATTATTCATACATAAAAATTATGTCTATAAACAAATTTATGCGTTGTCAAAGTATAATTAAAGTAAACGTATGCAATGTGGGCTTGTTTTCCTAAGTGGATATTAATAAATTGCTTCTCTCGTCGTACATGTACCAAGGGCCGGGACGTCTGACACTATTTGTCGCCAGGTATATACTGCACGCGTCAAACACGCCAGACATATATACTAGACAGGACGACATTCCGCAAGCATCGACTATTCATACACGCAACATACACTACCGTCTATCTATATTTGCCTCCGATATGTAGCAGAACATACCAGGAAGGTTGAAGGATGAAACGTCAAGTATGATTAAGCGCATACAATTATTAAATATTGCATTTACGTGTGTACGATGCCATTTATTAGTTCGCCATTTTTCACACCAGTGCTTGCCAAAAAATAACGCCCGTAACTATGATAGACCGACCTAGTAAGACAACGTAACCTTGATTGAACACGTGAAGTTATACGACGCTTTTAATTTTATCAAGTTATTCAGATACATGAAACGGGGATCACCAGTCCATGTATCAATATATCTGACGATATTTTGTATAATGATTTGTGCAAGACGTTTGTGTCATGTTGTGTTTTGTATAAATTCTTAAAAGTGTTTGTCAGTGTATATACATACCATTTTGTTTTACTGAAATGTGTCTCACCTTTTTAAAACAAATTCATATAATATAAATTTGTATAATATGTGCAGATACGATTGTTTGTTTCATTGAATGGTTGCATAATGGATTCATGGTAGTGTGAGGATGCTATTATTTATGCCAAAGTTTTCCAATATTTTTTTTTATATTTTGCTCTTTGCTATATAGGAACTTACTGTTGAATTGCACAACATTTAATTGACCATACACAGAATATGCTGCACATTAGTAGCTGCATATAGTTATTCCAATAGTGACTCAACAGAGCGATCAGTGCATAATTACACACAAACGCATACTTGAAAAACACTTGTAAGTATTCGTAATTTTCGTAAATGGTTATTGATGCATAAATGCAAATTACGCGTTCCATACCATCGTAATAAAATAATCGTGATTGCAAAAATTGCAGATATTGTAAAATCAGTATATTACAGTAAAGTGGACATAGTAATATGTTAATAATAATAATAATTATTATATTAATATAAAATATAATAACGTTTACTAATTCACGTTACTTATATAAATAAATAAATAAATATATATATATATATATATATATATATATATATATATATATATATATATATATATATATATATATATATATATATATATATATATATATATATATATATATATATATATATATATATATAGATATATGTATATATATATATATATATATATATATATATATATATATATATATATATATATATATATATATATATATATACACACACACACTGTAACCATATAGATACACTGTAACCATATAACCACTGTAAATATATAGTTTATATATATATATATATATATATATATATACACATATATACATATATATATATATATATACATGTATATATATATATATATATATATATATATATATATATATATATATATATATATATATATATATATATATATATATATATATATATATATATATATATATATATATATATATATATATATATATATATATATATATATATATATATTGACGAGAATACTGAACATATGGTTACAGTGTATCTTAAAAACAATAATCATCATGCCATTTCCCGGGATGCGGAAGAAAGTTGTCTTTACACGAATACACAATTATCCAGACAATGGTACTGTATAACATACATTTATTTACAAATATACAACATAAACGCGTTTGCCGAGTAGCAGCATAATATATTGTTTGACAATTTCTAACTTATTTTTCAAATGCAGCATATTAAAAAAAAGGCGCTTTCCAAAATTTGGTTTGTTTCGTAGAATATGGGTTCGCAAAGCACAATAAACTATAATGTACTGTAGACGTAGGTGCATACAAGGCAATAGCTGTTGATAGACAAGTCCACATAATCATGTAATATGTTCTGTTTTAATTAGTGTTACTTAGTGTAGTTTAGTGGCGGCACATGCATGCACTTTGAATACTCCACACATTCCAGTTATAGACAGTCTGGTTAGTTGGGTTTCACTGCACCTGGCTTCAATGTCATCGTTTGTCCAATGCACACGCTACTGAGCTAATCGCCAGCTATTTGCGTATACATTGATTGTCGAGGTACATGCTCTGTAGACATGCTTAAGTGGTCAGTTTGCACTACATCGACTCGGTGTTAACTACATAAACACAACCGGTGAATGTCTGCGACTTGGTCCAGCCGGTTGATTTCAGTGGAACATCAAAGGGACAGTAGAAATAACGTACTGTGAGAGACAACGTACATCTAAGCCGCCTGATCTCTTGTTGAACTACATCAAGGAACATACACCGGCTTATCCACGACAACAGTTTGTGATGCTTAGGTACATTTTTTTTATTTACAGCATGTGTTTTATACAAAACAGTTTATACACTACGCAAGTTATCAAAATGCAGCAAACACGTCGAGGTACTTAACGACGTATAGTTAAGCTGACTCATCTACTCCAGAAAAACTCTCAATTGTTTAATTACATATGTGTGAAATTTAGTCACACATAAATGTATGTAATTTTGTCACACATATGAAATAAACGCATTAATCAAAGGCGCAAAATAAATATATGTTTCATTTATTGCAAAAAATATCAATATAATTTAAATTAACGCATTCACTAAATATATGTTTAATCGTCTTTTGTTTGGCACTGCACCTTCCGGCCATCAATATATTGTCAGAATATAACATAATGTTTACATAACAATGTGTGGAGTTGCTTTGCTAATGTAATTAATTTATCATAGTTCATGTGTGCTCTGTTTTGTTTTATTGATATCACTATTCATAATATATATAACATAAAACAATCTTCACCGACCTAGAATCTCATATTAATACCATTAAGATACAATGTCATCGTAATGACAACTTACACAGACGGTGTTTGAAGACTAAAGTTGCACCCAGCGAACTCGCCTTAATCATGTATGCGGTCTGTCCGTCTACCAAGGAAAGTGGATGTTTATTGCGTTGTTGTTTTGGCCACGTTGCAACTGTGCATATTGACACACATGACACGACGCTACCGTGACCTGCATTGGCAAAGACCACATAAGCACTCAGCTACCGTAAGATACCATCAAAGAATTCACATTTTACAACAACGATCTTCACAAAATTAAAACAAAACAGTTGTGTCCGATTTATTCCCCTTTCGCAAGCTATGTGCATATTTATCGTATACACGTAGCAACGATAGCAATTTTTATCATTTGTATCCGTATGTGATCAAGCCGAATAAAAGCATACATGGACAATGGTTAACGGGCCGGATATTATATTATCAAGGTGCAGTGCTATGGACATATACAATGCTATCATAATATAACGTCCACACAAGTTAAGGGGCATTTTCAGGGGAAAGGCAAACAGGCGATATATTTCCGTTATGGGAAAACGATTTGGTGATAAAGACGAGTAGGATGATTGACGTCTCGCTTAAGACACCACCAGTCGGCATCCATGGTAATCAGCAACGA
>BSQZ01000084.1:2050000-2057500 GCA_033239005.1 Lamellibrachia satsuma | reverse complement strand
AAGCACATTTTGTACTGTTTCTCCGACTATTATTTTTTTCTCATGGCGCTGATAACCAGTATTTCCCACACAACAAGTAAAAGTGCAGAAAATATACACGTTTTTCCAGCGCACAGCATTATTATCTTTATATAAGATATACGGTATAAGTGGAAATGTCTGTCTTCGACAACTTGCAAAACATAAGCGGGACAAGCACATTCATTCAAATTATATATATAATTTGTTGTTTTATTTTCTCGTACAACGTTGTTGCTCTTGTTAATGTAAATTTCGCACATAATTATATCAGTGTTTGTGATAATAAAGCGACTGTTTTAAACGTCAACCTTGACACCCTTTTATGTTTAGGATTAATGAAGAAAAATACCTTATGTATTGGAACGTATTTGCCCTCCTGCAATGTAGTATGTGTAGGTAGTTCATTTGCACGTTAAGCATAATATATAATTTGTTTTCGTATTTCAATAAGCCAAACATGAACGTATCAGTCTAGCTCTTGATTGTTGGGTTGATGCCAAAATAAGTAAACCGCCTTTGGTATATAAATTACCATATTATATGTATGAATTGTTAGCAACATACAACAGTCATAACATATTAAGCAAAAAAGAATACATTTTAAAATGCATTATTTAAATCAAAACCTATTTTAATAAAATATTTACTTTCAATGCAATTGTCCTGAAATGTTAAGATTAAAGCTTGCACTCGCTAGATATACGCAAGATCACGTTTACCCCACCGGGGTAATGCAATATCTAAAGTAATGTATATGCAGTACATATTGGTATGTAGTGTTTATGTAATATGTGCAGTCGGTTTAGTACAATAATACGTACTTTAGTTAACATGATCGACATAATTGGCTTTTTATCTTTTATGTAGGTAACCTGCGAATGTCTAACAATTTGCATATTGTACTATATAGAGCCAAACCACCTCCGCCACTTTTTTGCCGAATTTTTAACCTGACCCAATCAAGAATAATTTAATAGTTTGTCCAATGATGCCAACAAAACTAAAAAACAAACGTGTAGAAGTGAGCTAGCATGTTGCAGAAGGTGCTATATAATTTATATTTTATTACTAAATGCCCCTGCCACGTCCACTAACCTTGATAACAATAACTAATATTCGTAATTTTGCATAGAAAAATCTAGTCTAAATATTATTTACACAGGATAGAGAATATCAAACGGAAGGTGTGAATAGTGCATAATGGAATAATCACCAGGGGTGAAAAATATGTATTGAATTATCACTTCTACACCAACTGATCAGCTTCTTGGTATGCGTTGTACTTTAATAGCACATTTTCCCAAACATATACCAGCTGCAAAAGAACGCTTCAAGTAAGAGAGTTTCGCACAACAAATATGCATTATGTAGGCCTATTGAGTTGCATATATATTTATTCAGGGATTTTACTTGAAATTGAAAACCAAATGATGTAATGTTTGATATTAATAAACCCTATCTTAAATCGTTGTTCAATAGTACTGTTTAAACACAAATAGTGACACGAATACAAAATCAATATTGATTTCATTGGTACGTTGTATTAATTATGGATAAACTATGTGCTTATATAGCTTCGCTATATAAGCACATAATATGTGCACCAAAAGTAAAAAATGTGTATGTCAAAATGTATAGATTATATATATATATATATATATATATATATATATATATATATATATATATATATATATATATATATATATATATATATATATATATATATAATCTATATGTCATTAATCATTAACATTACAACGAATCAAACACTTTGCCAAATTATTGTTTTGGTAGAATATTTTCATTTAATACTGACCACGTTTTTCAATATATATGATTAATAAATATAATATGTTTCGCATTATCTTAACATTTCGTCCTCTTAACAATAAGATGTACGTTGGACTGTTTTTGCTCATCTTCTTCTTCTTCTTGTACTGATATTTTTCTGCTACACTTTTCTTAAAGATATTCCGTAGAAACCAATGGGTGGCTGTGTCGGTAATACAATATATCGTAGTTCCGTGTGAATGAGCATGCTGCAATCATGCATGACGTTCCAATAAAACTCTGATTGGGGTTCGAGGTAAAGTTGATTCCAGCCAGTGATTCGTGGCATGCGTTTCCCGGTCGACTCGTTAGGGGTTGTATTTCACAGCGGGTGTCCAGCCGAAGTAGCCGCCGGGGCGCGCCGGCCAATTTATGTTACATGTCGTTAAAATGGAAATGACCGACCCGCATGCCTATCTTGGGCTTTGGTCTGCCGATCAGCACAATAGGCCAACTGGCCGGACGAAGATTAAGTTGTGATTTATGGCGGTCAAGTACCCAGTACTGCCTTTGAGCGGCAGCCGGCGAGGAATATCTTAATTGGAAACAAAGACCCACGCGAGGAGTACACAGATGGCGGCACTTTGAAGTATTTGTCTTGTTTACCTTATATGAAATTTATCTAAGTCTATAAAGTCTTGCTACTGAGATATACATGTCAATAAATAACTACCCCTCACGTCTGTACTGGACATGAGTTCAATATGATTAAATAATTTCATTCCCACGACAAGCTTAGTATTAAGTAATTAGTAATTAGCATCATTATTTAATAAACTAGATTTAAAAAAACAAAATGTGCAACCTGTTTATGTATTATGCATTTATTTTTCCAATTACAATATGTTTTTTATTTAATAATATGCATTATACACACACGCACGCACGCACGCACGCACGCACGCACACACACATACACACACACACACACACACACACACACACACACACACACACACACACACACACACACACACATAATATATATACATATATTTCTTGTCATACAACAAATTGTTGTTTACGGGTAACCGTTGATGGTAGCCTTTTCAGAAATATGGAACTATCGCATAACATATCGAAAAAACAGGCCAACTTAGTTGTTCTTAGGATTCGTTCGATATTTCGATTTTACAGGAAATAGAGTATAATTAATGATGCCTACTTGCACTGAACGAACGCTCGTGAAACTGACATTGGTATTACTATAACAAGTGAAATGACGCAAATGCCTGCAATGAGTGATGTCAAATGTCAAATGCCTGCAATGAGTGATGTCGTTCCGAACCGTGACGCACAAATACAGGGATTCCGAGCATCATTATTTGGCTACATGTACATAGATATGCATGCCTACTGGCTGTGTAAATGAGAGTAGTGCAAGATAATTCCTCACTGCATAAAACACATGTACAATAGCGAAAGCTATATTAAACGTTATGTATAATAAGAAACCAGGACTCCCTGGAAAAACAGCATAGCAAAAATAGCATGCATATATATATATATATATATATATATATATATATATATATATATATATATATATATATATATATATATATATATATATATATATATATATATATATATATATATATATATATATATATATATATAGTATAAAACAATTTGGCGTGTTAGTAGCTATTCTTTGGAGGCTATGTTTGAAAAGTAAACATTGCATTGTTTATAATGTTACATACCTGTTGTCATATACAACCGTAGCCATATATGTCCGCTTAGACTCTTAAATCCATGATACCCAAGTCACGACTAGAATTATGGTGCATGCACATCGCAAGCTCGAGTCCACAAGACTCTTGGCGTTCCCGACGCTTTTTTGTGACACTTATACCTTCATGAGTGAGCCAGTGTAAGCTTTACTCACATCCGGCTAAACGTACGCCCAGTTATGGCATATTATTCGTCAATTTAACGGCTTGTTTGCCAAAGCGGAGCAAATCAAGTAGCTCGCCTTGACGTAAAAATGTCCAGTTTCCCGCCAACTCATTTACGAGATTGCGTATTAAATTGATCTATGACCCTGTACCGTTTGACTTGATGGATTCAATCTTGTCGCCAGTAATATGTCGTCACGTTTATATGTTATATGACGCCTGCATTTCCGGAATATCATACAATCGGTTTGAATGGCATATATAACGACTTATTGCATCTTGAAGTGTATGAATATAACACCGTGCGCTGTGTTTCACAGCATACAAAGTGCATATTGCTTTTTTCTGACCGCAAACTGAGGCAAGTCAACTATGCATTGTTCTGTTGAAAATGCCTATACACGCAATATGAGCGTGACTGTTGAAACATGTTCTAGGCTGGAAGAGTCAACCAATCGATTTTCGAACAGTACCGGTGAGTGCTTTACCCTTTACCTTGGCAGACCTGCGTTGTTTTTCCAAAACTAATTCGACGTTTTCACTCGGCAGTTATTGCGTAAAAAATATTCGTTCATATATATCCACCACTGTCTATATCGATATCCATGTAGTTTCTCAATTATACCGCTGAGTGAACTGAGGCAACGTGGAATTAATTATTGCAAAGCCAACTCTCTTCCTCCCGCCCATCAATTGCTAAGCTTCGATACGGCGACAAGAGTATTCGAATCACGGTTCTCGCGACACATAATCCGATGTTCTAGCCTCTACGGCGCTTACATGTTTTAGTGACCAGTCCTAAAATATAACCGTTTTAACAACAGCATATAGCTCAACATATTATGTACGTTTACTTACAAGATGTTGCTTCTCAACCGCTTTGCCTTTGAGTTCATTGCTGCTTACTTCAGCCAATCCAGACATTATCCTTGTTGATAAATATCATTCTTGTTTCAACTGTTGCACCACTTGTTTCGTATTACATGGTTATACTCCACCAATTTCGCAAGGATCCATTTGATGGCGTATGTCTGTCAGAAGACACCCGCCAATTGTCTTTTGCTACAGAACGTCCTGCACATCCACAAGGCATACTAGTGTTGTGACTGAACTAGGGAACAGTGACGTTTAAGTAGCTTCTTTTATGTGATTTTTACCTAAAATTACTGCCTCCGACGACTGATATTGCAGTTTTATCGGCGACGTTGGCCATACCTATAAGTAGGCGATGTGATCTAATGTCTTCACGTAGCGTTGAGATCTACCAGTTTGCCGGTGCTGCCAAAGAGGAACATGTGCATGAAATTGTCGAGCAATATAGTTTGTACGTTGATGAACCCGCATCTATGTCCAGTAAGGTTCAGGCAAAAGCGCGCCATTTAATGACGATTGCCCGAGGACCGCATAAAAGAAACATTACAGACGTTATACGTCAACATTAACATGTTAACGGCTAACCGACAATTTCCGCTTATGATAATTTTGCGCAAAACACTGCACTCCCATTACTGTGTGTTTACAAAAACTGATGCAATTACGGTTGGTAATTCGATCAGGTATTTTAACGTTGATATTTATCAACATGTAGCACACTTGAATTATATATTTTTATTATCAAAATGTTTCTCTGGACGTTTCTTTCTTCGGTTAATTGATCTACTTAGGACATTGTCTATATATTCACCTCTTCCCTCACTTAACTGTCCTTTTAGTTTCCGTCCCTGTCACAGTCCATATTTTGCCCGAATATGATGCGGTCACATATATATATATATATATATATATATATATATATATATATATATATATATATATATATATATATATATATATATATATATATATATATATATAACACACAATATATATATATATATATATATATATATATATATATATACACACACACATATATATATATATATATATATATATATATATATATATATATATATATATATATATATATATATATATATATATATATATATATATATATATATATATATATATATATATATATGTCACATTCAATTAGTGGCACGTTATAAACGGTTCATGCAGTACAGTCTACTTGCACTGTAACTGACATATATATAGAGGGCAGCACCATACAGTCTTTAAAACGACATCATTATATCGGTGTATGAACGCACAGGGATGCAATTCATTACATATTTACTTCACAACATGAGATACGAAGATGTGGGCGCTGCTATTGTACGCTCGTTATGCACCTGATGTTTGTTTGCAATGTACCGCTGACATATTAAATAAATAAACGTGAAGTGAAGTGCATGATTGCAACTAACTAATGCATGGTACAAAACATAAGTCTTACCTTATTTTTTCTGTAAGCTGTAGACGAAACAAGATTGTTCAACGTGTTATCCGGTACATCCTGTGTTTACATATAGGCCTACGATTAAATCGAAGCATAACTTTCCTATTCGTTGACGTAACTGAGCAAACGAATACGCGACACTGACGCTCACATCGTAAAACTGTCGTTTTATGTTTTCACCTAACCCAATGAACGGCTAATAAAAGAAAATCTCGGTTGAGGTGAGATTGTGTACGCCGCAAAAGATATATGGAGGAAAGGCAAAGTCTACGTCGCCTTGATAACCTGAGCGTAAACAAACATCTTTAACGCGCCGGATGGTTTAATGTGTTGTGATGCAAAAGATTTACGTGCAATTCATTATACGAAGGCAATACACATATAAAATCATGACACACTAAAGTTTTTGTCATTCTTTTTTTCTTGTACACCAATACGTGCCCGCACGTGCTTGTATGTTCTAGCACAGTGTATATATATGTATAAGCCCAAGACCAACGGTCAGTTGTTTCTCTCGTGATTTGTGACCTATTGGTTAGTGTATAGATCAGATGCACCAAGCGACCCGTTCACTCAAGTGGGCACTACATACCACGAATGCCGAGTGTCAGTATAAATCTTGTAAACATTTATCCTACTCTGGTAGAGTTAGAGTTTCGCTTGTATACGTATACACTTTTGACGCTATATATGCAAACATAAGCAGCGTCTTTTACTAATGATTCGCGATTTCTCCAAAGTCGCTTACATAAGTAATTCGGTAATCGGTTGTGGTTTTGTGTATGTATGCTCGTCCGCATTTATGCGTTTATTTGTAGTCCGTCTGCCGTGTACTGTTAATGGTTGCGACACTGATTGTGTAAAACAGGTTAACATTTACATGGACGTTACGGGATAAAATGCTGATGTGTTGCAATTCATGGCATCTGTGTGACAACACTTCGTCTTCATGACAACTTTTTTTAAACTGCTGTGTTCAAGTGATTGTGATCAAGGTGACAAGGTCGCGTTCGCATATTTGTACCAACGTCAGTACTTAGTTGTGTAACTACGTGTAGTGTAGACCCACTCGTGAAGTCACAAAGCAATTGAGTGCGACGTTTATGAGACATAAACAACGCACGCTATTGCCGGTCTTTTTGCTCCGCCAGAGGAGAACATATAATTCAGGCAGGTAATATTTATAAAATTGCCGTTCGCTAGAAGAGCCTACTCTACCAGTTGACTGCCTTTAGCCGTTAGAGAGCGTCAAGCTGTCAGCTCGGCCGTCCGCCATCTGCTCTAGCGGATGTGGATATAATCGGCAGGAATATTTCTATTGTCTTTGCCAATGCATAGGACTATATGCACGGGAGTGTTTAATACAATGTACACAATAGTGACTCTGCCTACGTCAATTCG
>BSQZ01000084.1:2037500-2047500 GCA_033239005.1 Lamellibrachia satsuma | reverse complement strand
CACACTAGTATATCGAAATACGTTTTTGTGTTTCATAGTAATGTAAATATTGTGAACAACTGAATATATTTTGAAACCCTAATTTGAAACGCTAATATGGTACATTTGTACGTGTTGAAACGTTTGAATAAACTGGCAGGAATTTTTTTATATTTATTATATAGTAAGTACTAATATCTTATGAAAAAAGTCCAAAAACATAATTCAGAACATTTTGTTTGAAGAAAGTGATTATTTCTATATATGAATTGTCACATTTACACGACAATGCATGTGGACAAAATCGCCAGGTTTTGTCCTACTGCCTTCACTGTGTTTGGGTCACGTTCAAGAGGGATTGCATATTTTTACTTTTTAATACGATATATATTTGTAACAGCGTCTGTTCCCGAACACGATAGTTATTAATTTGTGTACTAGATAAAACTTATATCCATTTTGTGAACCAATTGTGAACTAATTTGTGTATTTAACGCCTTCTTCTTACAATGAAATGTGTTTATTATTTATTATTTCTATGTGCTTGATAGTCTAGAGAATACTATACGGTGCGATGGAAATGATTATAAATGTGCATTAAAATTTTTTTTAATGCTGAATTGTTGTTTTCATATAAGGAAGAAAAAGTATTTGACCTCATTTCATGCATGTGAGCGTTAATTGATTAAGCATTGGTATCCGTTATTTTGCTATTTATTTTATTTTCGTTATTAAATTAATTTGTGTATGTAGTTCAAGTGATTAAAGTATTAAACCTATATTTAAAATATCTACTCATATAATTGGTATAACGCAACACTTCAAAATGGAAAGTAGTGTTGATTTCAAAATCATATTCAACAAACTAAATAAATCAGGCATAAGACATTATCCGAAATAAAATATAAGACGACGAATATTCCGATCTATAAATTATTTAGAATATGCATTGATATTACCGAATTACTTGATCACAATATGTGAATTGATAAAACATCAATCGCGCGCTAGCATGCACAGAAGCAGAACATTTCGACTGTCGACCGCGCTGGGTCATCCAGCTTGGATGGATTATGAAGCACGCTTTGGCAACTCTTGGTTTAGGCAAACCCATTAATCTCACCGTGAGAGACCAGCGTGGGCTGTTTTGTCTGACAGATCGCAGCTTCCGGGCCTTCTGGCGAGTCATGTCAGCCTGGTTTTCTTGTAACTCGGTCGGAAATCGTCGATTTATGCTGGCCGCCGTTTGACACGTTGATAGCTGCGCGCTCAGCGAGGTGAAACGGTGCAAATGGTGATACGATGGGCCGGTATCTTTAGTAGAGGGCCAGATAATATCGGTGCACGTCTAGTACAAATACACGGCCGGTCTTGTTCCTTGATTGGATCTCTGATCTCAGAAGACGATATTTGTTGGTTTGTTCTTTGAAGTCCTTGCGATATCTCGACTGTAGGACCGGTTCAGCCTGATGACATACGAGATATGCACAGCGTATAAGAAGAGTGTCGTTTGTTGGTGCGTTTGCACAGTCTGGTTCTCCCCACTATATTTTGCCGCATTTACCGCGCTCTGAACATCGTGTTCGCATATAATAATAATACATATTTTAAACAACAGTTTTTGACTAATCAATCTTAATGTGTAACTCACTGAATGTTAGTTATGTCCATTATAAGCACCGTGCTGATTGGTCTATGCAATTGGTATGCAACAAATACGAGCGCACACATATATGTTAGAATGAATAAATAAATTACGAAATGGGATTGCACCAGAAAGCAAACACCAACGGCAAGCTGTACGATTAGTCAAATATACGTTCAAGTGGTAATGTTGCCATCGTTGTTTAGTAACCGTGGCGTTTATCGTGACTGTTGAGATGGCCACTTGACCCCGTACGCGCTGCAAGCGGTAACAAGTGGTGGTTGCGTAGACGCGCCGCCAGTGGCACTTGTTCCCCGGCGCTGAGAGCCGTGCCTGCGCCCGGACGATTGATGAGAACGTACCGGGTGTGCCGCCTAGCCGTTGACGTATTGCGTCACTGCTTGCCGCGGTTCTCAGCGGTCGACGGCCGACGTGATTACCGGCACGCGCGCCCCTCGCCGGCGTCTCGCGATCGATTGAACGGTATCGATTAGCGCCCGGTGTTGTTTGGCGCGCCCGACGTGATTAAACTTCACCGCCGCCGCAGCAAAGTGGCCGCGTCGCGTCGGGCCGCGATCAATGCCGTGGGGACCATCTGTGTGCGCCGTCGACCCACGATTAATATGTGTGCGCGGAAAAAGTCAATATCGGCTACATAAGTCTGTCAGGATACGTCCACCTTGTCACTCGCCGTCCATTTGTCTTTGTTTGTCGTCGCTCTGTACTTGGCTCGAGCTGATACTGGGCATTTACGCTCGTCCATCTCGCCACCGAGTCTTCCTTCGTGCAGCAGTGGGAAAAGTACAGTCGACGACCTTGGCATCCCGCAAAAATAGTTTGTTCCCCCGTGAAATGTACATCTCCGTGCAACAGTCAATCTATGCAAATTTACTCCTCCAGGAAAACCCCAATGATACGATCCCAGGGGAGTACATTCATATCTAGTTTTAACAGCATATCTATATGTTTATTTTTTTTCTACGAATCTTCGCACCATAACATTAGCATCAAGTTTAGCTTGGACGCAAATAGCGTGGCCATATCCTATAGGCAAGCATAGGAATATGTGTATACAAACATATTTTCATATGGCGAGCGAATATTGCAAGAACACTACACTCGTGACGTAGGTTTATCTAACAGTATGGCGCTGCCCTTGAAATTAAATTAAGATTCTGTGTGTTCAACAAGGTTTTCCTAGTAAACCACTGGCGTGATAATTGTAGTTACAAATGGTTATGTCTTAGTAACTCTAAATTATATGTGCATAAACCGAAAACGAACTTTTGAATCGCTTTAAAATTCGACCATAATATACTTTGAGTCATTTCAAAATAAACCTTACCCACTAAAGGGTAATTTCACGGGAGAGGTTGCAAAATAGTTTCACCAGAGTCACATAATAAAATGTATCTATGTGCGAAAACATGTTTATGAATTCAATTAAAGTACAGATATAAAAACTATGAAATGTATGGGTTGAAACTTGAACACTTGTGATTTGTGTAATATGTACATATTCATAACATTTGAAATAAAATAAGCAAAGTTTTTGTTAATTTTGCATCATGCAGATGCCTTCAAAATCTCTCAGATGATGATAATACTACATCGTCTTGTATTTATATGTTTGGGCTTCACTGATAGCTCAGCGAGGTGAATTTAGATGATGCAATGCTTGTGTTTTGAAACACATGTCTATCTAAGAGAGTTTTCATTAGCATTATTTCAAAAAGAACTATTTGTAAATATGAAATGCCATATTTACATGTCCATGTGCACACAATCGCCAGGTATTGTCCTACTCAAAGTATTACTGTCATTAAGTAATCATAGTTACAATACCCTCAATGTGTTTGTGTCACGCTCAAGAGCGATTGCATTTTTTTACTTTTTTAATACGATATACATTTGTAACAGCGTCTTTCCACGAACACGATAGTTATTAATTTGTGTTCGCATCATACACTCTTAATAGCCACATGTATGGTAAAGCAAATGTGAACTTAAGCATTGTAAAGTTATATCCGTGAACTGAATTTGAACAACGCTGTTCAGGAAAGGACAGAAACCTTAACAATATGTATGATGCCCTATCATATTTATTATTAATATTATAATAAATGCATTAAACACTAACACAATTAAGATCAGCAACTTGTTAGAAAGAGGACACTAATTATGATTAAAGACTTATATACATACATTCAAGCGAAAACGCATTTTTCTCTCACGGAAAAGACACACTGACAAACTGTGTTTGTGTGTGTGTGTGTGTGTGTGTGTGTGTGTGTGTGTGTGTGTGTGTGTGTGTGTGTGTGTGTGTGTGTGTGTGTGTGTGTGTGTGTGTGTGTGTGTGTGTGTGTGTGTGTGTGTGTGTGTGTGTGTGTGTGTGTGTGTGTGTGTGTGTGTGTGTGTGTGTGTGTGTGTGTGTGTGTGTGTGTGTGTGTGTGTGTGTGTGTGTGTGTGTGTGTGTGTGTGTGTGTGTGTGTGTGTGTGTGTGTGTGTGTGTGTGTGTGTGTGTGTGTGTGTGTGTGTGTGTGTGTGTGTGTGTGTGTGTGTGTGTAGTATGTGGCTTGGTGGCATAGTGGCGGTCTGATGAAGCATCCACACTACTAGTGAACAAATAATGATGACAATACGGGACAGCTGGCCAGCATCACGTAAATAACAACAACACAATGTACATTTGATAGAAGCCCACGACAGTTCATAACATTTTCATATACGTAGATAGTGCTCTTTTTTAAAGTGGATGGAGGTCGTCTGATCAAAGCATTATTTTGAAACGAAAAGTTTATAATTAATGTTGATTCAATGTTGAATGGCCTGTATGCATATAATTAAGCAACATTGTAAAGCAAGTACTGTGTTGTTAAAACATGTTCAGGAAAATACATTTTTAACAAAACCCTTAATAATCAAAGAGCACCACTTTTAATTAAACTAGTTTTAGCCAGTCTATGTATGCATAGTTAGAATTATGTTTCCACCTTGGCCACCATTATTAATATAATATATTATGTGCTTCTTCTGGAAAGGATACAGTTTACCGGTATCTTTCCTACTGAAGTTTGTGTCAGCTCAACTAATGCAGTAAACATTGTAAAGTGTTATCCAAAAACATGCAGCAATATTTCTTTGCACAATAGGTAAGTTTTCCTGGCCTACAAATAATGAAGTGTGTCATTGTTCGGAAAAATTTTTTTTTCATACAAATAGAAATAGGACTGAACAGTGAACAGCCTATGAATTTGCATATATATATATATATATATATATATATATATATATATATATATATATATATATATATATATATATATATATATATATATATATATATATATGCTCATAGATTCATAACCGAAACAGCAAATGCTCTGACATTTTCGGTGAAGACTGATGTGCCAACATTTAACTAGGATACGCAGTGTTGCAACACTAAACCTCATTGGTCCATGGGACAAGTGCTGGTGTTGGAATAACTTTGTATTCATGTCTTACGTTTTGTTATGAAATGCAACAAAGACGCTTGGTGGCATTCCGTTTTGTACAACTATTTGATTATTATATTTTATTTGTTTTGCTTACTATATTTCAATTATTATACCACGTATGTACAAATATATACATATAATAAAAAAATTCAACACTTGCCTCAACGAACATTGAAACACGTACACTAGAGAAACAAAATATCGCTAACTGCAACCAGTATCTGCACCTGATTATCAGGATTCAAAGTTATATATGATGAAATGCACATGGTTACGCATAATGCAATCATGTATTAGGTATGTACAAAGACGTAACAATGACTAACACACCATGATAGCCAAACTATGAAACCCACTTCAACTACACTGCCAAACAACACAACATATCACCGATTTATAATACTACTGGATCTTTGTTACCAGGAATGGTGGTCGAGGTTGTTTACCCGACTCATGGACTAACTTGTCTGGCTTGTGATTATCCCCATCGTTATTGCCACCATGATACACATTGGAAACATTTAGCACAATCATCCAGTAAAAGAGTTTTCTGGTCCTAGTCAACATCAGGTGTTGAAGTGTGTGAATTAGCCGTTTAAAAAAAACAAAAGTTTGGATTATAAACACCTACGCATGATAACATGTGTTCACAAGTTAGTACGTATGTGCTTGATGGTGTTTCAAAGTTTGAAAGTTTAATGTTTATTAATTAATATAGCACCAACATTATGCAATGATATTATGTGGTGCTGTACACAATAAAACAATAATATTACATAAAACATGTGATACGATAACAAAATACAAACATGTAAAGATACAAAAAATACGATCAATATAGTATAATTGGATAAAACATTATATAAGCCGTTATATTTTTCACTTCTACTCCAGAGAAACACAACCTCGTCAGCAACCGTGAACCCTGACCAGCCTCCCGTTGTTGTCCTGTTTGACTATGCGAATATAATTATCACGGCACCGTTATAATGCATCTGACCGAAGCACCACCAGTATAGTTATTATCAACGTGTGCTCTCCCACGGTCACGGTCAAGGCCACGGCCATGGCCACGACCAGGGCCACGCCCTCAAACTAGGAGTGATGCACCTACATTCGGAGCTCCACCAGCTACAGCCAAGAGGGAATGGGGATTTATTTGAACAGCTTCTGTGTCATTTAATTCGGACGTATCTAATATATGGTAATTATCTGCCCCAGATATAGCGCTATCAACATTATCATGAGAGTTCTCTTGATGTTTAAGAACAGTCCCACGGCTTATTTTACAGTGTATGCAGCATGTTGTTACGTCTCTGTTAGCAACCATTCACGGAACACCAAACAAAGTAATTCGAAGTGTTATGTGCCGGAGAAACGTATTGAGTTACATTTCGATTTGAGCCGTTTTGGTACATTATCATGACGAAACCGTGTTCAGGGTTCTATTTATGACGGGTGTTTGAGTTCCTGTTTGGGAAATGGTGCCGCATATATTACATAAGTTGCAATATATATATATATATATATATATATATATATATATATATATATATATATATATATATATATATATATATATATATATATATATATATATATATATATATATATATATATATATATATATATATATATATATATATATATATATATATATATATTTATGTATATATATGTATATATATATGTATATATATATATATATATATATATATATATATATATATATATATATATTATATATATGTATATATATATATATATATATATATATATATATATATATATATATATATATATATATATATATATATACATATATTTAATGTAGTCGTTGTCTCCTATCCCTGGAACGTGCTGTTATACGACACATAAAACTTGGAGAGCAGCAGACAAGTGAGGTGTCATGACCGTGTGTCGAGTTGTGAATTACGACAACACCGCCTTGCATGTCAACAATACGAATGTCGCATATGTGTGTGCATTTACAAGCGACACTTCTATTTTTTATCACTTTTCATTGTCTATTTTCTCTGTCATCGTCCAAATCGTGCAAAAAACGCCGCCCAAGTGACAAAGTACGTGTGTGTGTGTGTGTTATCTTAATTGTCCTAATTTGTCAACAGTGAGATCTGAAGGTTGTTCTGCGCAATTAGGTAGCCATTAATTTTTCCGAGATGATACATCTGTTTGTCGCTTAATTGTCTGTCTACCTGCACAAATCATGCCCATATATGATCGTCCGCATGCACCTGTCATGGACGCAATTATAAAATGCACAACGTAGAATAACTACACTAGTAAATGTGTTTCAAGGGTCTTGCGGTGCACATATGCATTGCTGAATCCTTATCGTTGAATTGAACTTTGTAGGGAAATTTAAGTATAGTGAATTGGTGTTCTAAAATACGCTGGCTATTATAGGATTTAGAGGACATGTGCGGACACAGTTTCTATGTTTATTTAAAGAGTAAACAGAAAGTTCGAGATAAGGTCGGACCACTGGAAAACAACAGTGAAAACATAATTTCAGACGGGTTTCAAATGGCAGAGGTCCTGAATGAGTATTTCAGCACAGTGTTTACCATAGAAGATATCAGCTCACTTCCAATTCCATTTACTAAATTTAAGGGCAATAAATCAGAACATTTAGGGCAGTTGTATGAAAATTACTCGAAACATTAATTAGAGACCACATGTTGGAATTCCTTGTAAAACATAAATTAATAAATACATCTCAACATAGGTTCATAAAAGCAAGGTCATGTCTAACCAATCTCTTATGTTTTTAGAAAGAAATTTCAAAGTGGGTAGACGACGGGTCACCCATGAATGTTGTCTATTTACATTTTCAGAAAGCTTTCGATAAAGTGCCACTTCAAAGATTGTTACTTAAACTAAAAGCCCATGGTATAAGTAATGATGTAATCAACTGTATATAAAAGTGGCTTATACAAATAACACAGAGAGTAATTGTAGATGGTAAGATTTCAAACTGGAAATCTGTTTTGAGTGGGGTACCACAGGGATGAGTATTCCGCCCTATACTGTTTTTAATATATATATATATATATATATATATATATATATATATATATATATATATATATATATATATATATATATATATATATATATATATATATATATATATATATATATGATTTGGAAGATGACATGTCTAACAAAGAACTGAAATTTGCAGATTACACAAAATTATTCAGAAAGGTTACTAATGATACAGATAAACAAAGTTTACAGGATGATCTAGATAAATATGTTAAATGATCAGAAAAATGGCAAATGTTATTCAATTTTGGGAAATGTAAATGTATACACATAAGGCATGGAAACATGGACGAAGAATATAAAATGGGGGATGCTGTACTAGGTAGAATCAAATTCTAGGGCTAATTAGGAGAAGTATCACGTATAAGGAGAAATAGCTAATTGTACCCCTGTACAAAGCAATAATTAGACCACATTTGGAATATTATATACAAGCATGGAGGCAATATCGTAAGAAGGACATAGACAAGCAAGAAAGAATACAACGAAGAGCAACTAAAATGATTTCAGAATTGAGAGACCTTAGCTATGAAAGCTGCTTATAACAATGTGGTTTGACAACACTAGAGACCAGGAGACTAAGAGGAGACCATGTGTTTAAAATGGTGAACGGTTATGAGCATGTTGATATAAATATGTTCTTCAAACTTAAAGAAGGCAGTAGAACCAGAGGACACAAAGCAGCATTAGTTAAAGAACAGTGTAGGAATAGGACATGAGAAAGTACTCTTTCTCACAGAGGGTGACAAATGAATGGAACAAACTGCCAAATGATTGTGTTAATGCTAGTAGTGTGAATATGTTTAAAAATAGAATTGACAGATATCTGATAACGGCGGGCTACACATATATAATAAAGTTGTTGGAATCTCGATAAGCCAATGGCTTCCTTGTCCACTTGCCATCTGGAACTTGTTGTTTGGGATGGCAATCTTGTTAAATCTTGTTAAACAATGTAAGGAAAACAACGTTTTATATTACTTACCGTTTGATTGCCGTTTACATGCGCGTCGTCTCCAAATATGATTACGAATTTGACTTATATGGTTATCAGTGCTAGCATGACTTATTTGATTGTCATTGCTAATATGACTTATTGGATTATCAGTGCTAGTTTGATTTATTAGATTATCAGTGCTAATAGAACGGGGGTTGCATTTTATACGACTGTTGTGACTGGCATGTTGATTTTTTATTATAGGAATTCCATTATACTATTATCTCTCCGGTCGATATTTATTATTCACGATTAAACGTCCTTTGCTATTCATGACATGATAAGCACATTCATGTAAATGAAATCAGGTATATAAAAAAATATTATTTATGTTACTTTCTCGCTGTTGTCCTAGTCCCTTCAACATTTTGCTTAATGAGGTCATGTGAATCCGTTCTCTTGAAATGTCCACAATGATAAATCACGTGAGGTTAGAATATCATGCAAAACACTAGTTACGAAAGGTCATAGGCAAAGTGCCAAATGGATGACGCCCAAACCCGCATATAGCGCCAACTGTCGCCGACGACTGCGTTATTGACTCTTTCTATATGTAAGGCATTTTTGTTTGCATACGGATTGCAAATACGCCCCCACTCTCTCATTGGTCCGCTAACTACCAGTGACGTCGTCGCGATAACATGATTACATGCTATGCTATATAGACATATTGTTGTTTACTGCATTAAATACGTGCGGCAAATTAGTAAACAGAGTACCACATGTGACATATTGGGACTACATTCCCTCAATGAAAATCGTACATACATAGATGCCTACGCATTTGCATACATTTGTGTATGCGTG
>BSQZ01000084.1:2022500-2027500 GCA_033239005.1 Lamellibrachia satsuma | reverse complement strand
ATTTGAAGGTTGCATGCCTTTAATTGCTTAGCGTTTGCTAAATAAATTTTATAATTTGTAATATGACGAAATTAATCAACCGAAGACAAACACACATCGAACCTTGTTTAAACAATGTCATACGCTATAATGCAATGCAAATATTTTTTTATTTGTTAGGTACGTTAAACTACACTATTTCTAACATTTATTCATTTTTCAACAATTGTAATAGATTCACCATATTTGCAGTAATTTAAACGCGTAAGCGACAATGTACTGTCAATGTATAGCGAAACATTAGAAACATGTTGTTACAGCGATTTTTACACATGCTAACTAACTGATTTATTACGCAGTATTATAGTCGACTCATTAGGAGCTGCGTACAATTTTAGAGCGTGTCATGCAGCTACTCGATTGTGTGCATGTACGTTTGTTCCAGTTACTATGGCTACCGACGTTCATTTGTATTCCATAAATTTCTACGCAGGTACAACATGCGAAATTTCTTACCGGTGTAATTAAGACGGGTCTTTGAAGACTAATGAAACTTCGTGACTACAACGATTGCCGTAGCAACATTTCTTGACGATCACTAACAACGATTTCCGTATTATTATTATAAATCATGCCAGTTCCTTTTGCCCATACGTACTGCACCATACCCTAACGTAATAGTGCAAATGATGACGATTTGTTGCTGAATTATATTTATTTAGATATGCATTAGTATAAATACAATGATATATATATATATATATATATATATATATATATATATATATATATATATATATATATATATTCTCCAATTCTCCGGTACGCACGCGTATTCGTTCGTTCGTTTCATGTACAACATAGTAAGTTGATTTAACATAACTACCTATCTCAAGAAATAACGCACACATTATTGAAACGGAACGCGACTACCGAAGCGGATTCACCCTTTATATATATATATATATATATATATATATATATATATATATATATATATATATATATATATATATATATATATATATATATATATATATATATATATATATATATATATATATATATATATATATGTATATATATATATATGTATATATATATATATGTATATATATATATATATATATATATATATATATATATATATATATATATATATATATGCAGCAACACTTTAACAATGTTTATAATTCATAGAAAACACGTGTAGTAACGAATTACAGTTGTACTTCGTACATGAATAATATTTTTACGGTGAATCCGCTTCGGTAGTTGCGTTCCATTTCAATAAAAAATAATTATATACAATTAATGAATGCGTTATTTCTTGAGACAAGTATTTACGCTAAATCAACTTGCTATTGTTACACATGTTTATGAATATCGCTTTATTATTATTTTATGACCATGAAACTCACGAACGAATGTGCGTTCCTACTGGAGAACACTTAAAACTAGAGATGGTGTCTATACTGTATGCAGAATACCTTCTACCTATCGAATGGCGACGTATATGTGTAAGGTACACAGCCATCTACGGGATTCATTTAAACATTACCAATATACTACGACTATTTAGTTATATTCAATTATAATCTTCTGTATATAATGTTATTGAGACCATGCAGATGCAGCGAACTGCACATATGACCCACAGTCGACGCGTTGTTTAAATAGTACAACTGATTATTTAAATTTATTCCTCTCAAATTCAGCTTAAATAATGTAATGTAAAACATTATATTAAATTGATAGTGTTATACATATTAACAAATATACAGTTGGTCAAATGTCGATCATGATATGACAGCATATAATTTCCTTGTCTGATATCACAATGTTCGTACAGGACAAAATGTAAGTGTCGTACTTCTTCAGTGCATCTGGATATTTGAAACTGTAAGTGTCGTACTTCTTCAGTGCATCTGGATATTTGAAACTGTAAGTGTCGTACTTCTTCAGTGCATCTGGATATTTGAAACTGCATATTATAATTGCATATCGGTTTAACATTGGATATATTAGGTTATATCTACAATTGTAGCGCCCTTGTACATAACATATCATTCGGGGTTGTTAACGTATCGAAAAGTTGTATTCAATCACTGTTACGCAAATGTCAAGTGGCATTACATTGGATTAGTTGTATTACTAAGACATTTTATAAATGGTATGGTTTGTAATTGGGACGTTCTATGACAAATACATTTCGATGCGCATTGACGAATAACGAACATGCTGTACGACACATACACTAATATACAGTTATTTATGATCACAATATCCTTCATTTAAATAAAATATACTTGAAAATCATATTTCACCATGTAGGTAAACTGTGTCATTTCACAAGTCCACCAACTGAGAAAATCGGACGTGGTAATAAGTACTGTAAGTTACAAAAATTGTCGTTATAATTTGCTTGATAAACATGTTATGCAAGCAATTTATATTAATGATGTTGACATATAATTCGCATAGCTATTATAAGAACACGCTACGGTTTTAGCTCGCTAAATTCAATTGCAAGTGTAATTTAAATGTATTATGCATTTTTGGCAAAGATATTATATATTTAAAAATGATTGACCGCTTGTGCATTGACCGGTTATCATGTTGACCACGATTTGACCTCTAGCCGAGATGAACATACTATGTATTCCGTATCTGTCGACGCGATGTGAATCATGTCATATGCAGAACATCCATCAAGTCACGGAACGTTCAAGTGACATTAATGCGTACGCCACTGGCAAGCAGCTGATACGGTCACGTGTCTTGTTTCTTTGACCGACTTCGCACAATATCCCACACTTTATGTAGCGAATTTATCATTTGTCTTCTGGTTTGCCTTAGCTAAATTATATATATATGATTTATTATTATGCTACTTTTTGGTTACGAAAAATGTATACCGATAATGAGTTAGTAACGACATTAGGTCCAATTCGAAACATCTTCGTAATCGCGTGCTCGTCCATTACAATTCCATGATTGGCTGTACGGTATAGACCACGTGACGTGGTGACGGTTGGAGTCAGCCGATCTGGGATAATTTTGCCAAGCATGCACTCTTGCGATATTTTCTTTAGCATACATTCCAATATATTTTAGATATGTTTATATATCACGTGATATGCTTATTGTATTGATTATTTACATAAAACACGTGTTGCTACATATCGGTTAGATTTAATGGTAACCTCATGATGCGTGCCGCAGCAGCAGCATAAATCAAACCCCAGTAACATCGAGTGGCGCCACCTACTGTCGTACCTGTATACTAATAGTGATAATGTGCCCGTCTTCACTAGTAGTGCTATCAAACATGTATGTACATGTTGTTCATTTTGTTTAGGTCGATACGTCATATAAGTTAAACACGTTATTTAAACAAATCAGCTAAACACAGATGATAAATTGGTAAATTGACGTTAACTAACTTGTTCTCATTACATGATGTTCATGCGTTACAGAAATTACAGGAACACCTTGGTTGTTGTCGAATATAAATATTTGACACTTCTGAATCTTTCGCATACACTTTTCCTAATACGGAACAAAGTACTACAGCATCAAATGCTCAACATATAGGATGGCTTGTTATCAATGTTTCAAACAGTCATTCTTCAAGATGTGATGTCTCATTAAACATTATTAAACACTTAATTTGGTATATGTACACAAATTTATCCAGAAAGTCCGCTTAGTGGCGTAATATTTAATGGCTAGTACTGTGATATGATGTGCTTGCTGCTCCGTGCGTATATTCAACTCTTTCCTCGTATATATAGGAATATCATAATGTATGCAAAATAAATTTTATTTAAATGGCAAGAGCATATAAATGAGAGAAGATATGTTTTACTTAATATATATATATATATATATATATATATATATATATATATTTTTTATAATATATATATATATATATATATATATATATATATATATATATATATATACACTAAATAACTAGAATATACAGATTATATTAAATTATAATGCTTAGAGTATCAATTAAGTTAGCTATTCTTATGTATATTATATTATATCGACTTACTTTTATTCCTGAGCAGGTCGAATCAACACACGTCCACGTTGTTCACAGAAGGTTCGAAAGAAAATGTGTTCAAAACTGTCGGTACGCTGCAAGTGTATATTGCGACAACGACTACAGACCGACAGCGAACATTACACAGATTGAATCGACGAATGTGGTGTTGTAAAAAGTTTAAGTGTTTGCCGCCTTGCCATAAATGCTCAATGATCGACAGGCAGGTATAACATAATGTGTGAGACGAAGTTGCTTAAATGTTATTTGCACACATTTAATGTCGGGAATAACAATTGTCACGTCGACATAAGTGTATTGTCAATTCAGTGCAGTACTAACACAACGTGTAAATTGTACGTCTACAAGATGCTACCAACGCATACACTGTCAATAAAATGTTGCATTAACATTAGAATAATTGCAATTGTGCACTTCCAAC
The DNA here is from genome assembly GCA_033239005.1 of Lamellibrachia satsuma. Classification (NCBI taxonomy): domain Eukaryota; kingdom Metazoa; phylum Annelida; class Polychaeta; order Sabellida; family Siboglinidae; genus Lamellibrachia; species Lamellibrachia satsuma. The sequence continues at coordinate 2,023,019 of BSQZ01000084.1, read as the reverse complement.
TACGAATTGGACGCTTCCAATGACGCTATTTCCGAGTAAAAATACATGTATTTTCCCGCAAATAATACAGATGAACGGGTAGGCAGGTATCCGTGTATTCATGTGGCATTCAGGGGCAACTAAAACGTTGTTATCATCATTGTTATATTATTGCATGACGTACGTTTAGTCATTATATTTCAGTCATTACGTTATTCCTACATCAAAATACGAAGACAAACTCTTCATGAACGAAACGAATAAGTCGAGTCGCCGTTTACCCTGTAGATCCGAGCTTGCGTACAACAATCTATCACAAGTGCGTTCTACAGCGTATACGGAGGCTTCGTTTCCCACTTCTGCACCCGTGTACAAAGTCATTGGAACATTCTTGACTCACACATAACTAATTGTTACTATTTCTATAGAAATATGACATGTGGCCCATTTCGTTTGCGCACGTTATTCACATTAAAGCGTTGTTAAACCGTTCTTGCGTTTCTACTGTTTATGTTAGTATTGATCACTGTGTTAGACGAC